>CM053026.1:727466053-727531715 GCA_028564925.1 Lithobates sylvaticus
ATCTGTCAGTGCCACCTGTCAGTGACACGTGCCATCTGTTATTAGTGTCACCTGTCATCAATGCCACGTATCAGTGCCATCTGTCATCAGTGTCATCAGTGTCATGTGTCATCAGTGCCATGTATTAGTGCCGTCTGTCATCAGTGCCACGTATTAGTGCCATCTCTAATCAGTGCCACATATTAGTGCCACGTGATATCAGTGCCATGTATGAGTGCCATCTCTCATCAGCGCCACATATTAGTGCCATCTGTCATCAGTGTCACGTGTCATTAGTGCCCCGTATTAGTACCATCTGTCATCAGTGCCACGTCAGTGTCACGTGTCATCAGTGCCACGTCAGTGTCACGTGTCATCAGTGCCACGCCAGTGTCACGTGTCATTGTCCTGGTGCTCCAGGGCCTTCAAAAGTGTAATAGGTAGTCAACAATTTAGATGTGTAATTTATGCTCCTAGAACACGTGATGGCGCTCCCTGCATGTTGGGCCTCTCTAAGTGGCCAGGCTGTGTAAAAGTCCCACATATGTGGTATCGTAATAATCAGGAGGAGTAGCAGAATTTATTTTGGGGTGTCATTTGTGGTATACACATGCCATGTGAGAGAAATAACCTATTACAATGACAATTTTGTAGAAAAAAAATAAAAAATAAAAAAATAATTCATTTTGCAAAGAATTGTGGGAAAAAAATGACAACATCAAAAAGCTCACCATGATTCTTACTAATTACCTTGGAATGTCTACTTTCAAAAAAGGGGTCATTTGGGGGGTATTTGCACTTTCCTGACTTGTTCGGGTCGCAAGAAATGAGATAGGCCACCAGTGCATCAGATGTGATCAATTTTGTATAATTTGCACCACAGATTGTAGAGTCTGTAACTTTCACAAAGACCAAATAATATCCACTAATTTGGGTTATTTTTTACCAAAGATATGTGGCAGTATAAATTGTGGCCAAAATTTATGAAGAAAAATTAATAATTTCCTAAATTGTATCACAGAAACAAAGAAAAATGCGTTTTTTTTTTTAAATTTTCGGTCTTTTTTCAATTATAGCGCAAAAAATAAAAAACCCAGAGGTGATCAAATACCACCAAAAGAAAGCTCTATTTGTGGGGAAAAAAAGGACAAAAAATTAATTTGGGTACAGTGTTGCATGACTGAGTAATTGTCAGTCAAAGCGTGAGAGCACCGAAAGCTGAAAATTGGTCTGGATGGGAGGGGGGTTTAAGTGCCTGGTAGGCAAGTGGTTAAATTACAATCATTGTACATCACAGTGTTGCTGTATTTTCTCCTTGTTTAAATATTTTATTGAAGGAGAAAAGTTCAGTACAGATACATTGGTAATAGTACAGTAAAAATGGTAACAGTAGGTAAGACATAACCAATTGGATTGTGAAAGCATAAAACACACAAAAGATAATAAGTAACAGATAGTGATGGAGGACGTGTTGCTGTATTTTATATGAATGGTCCCATGGATAGGAACCAGCTGGGGCAGTGTACAGTCCTTGTTCCTTGAAGGAGCTTACATGTAATCTCCAAAATTAAAGGGACTCTGTTGTTTCTCTGTTGTTTAACCTGTAGCTGACCGCCCACTGTCAAATGACGGCGGGACGGTGCAGCTCTTGTGGCGGGCCGCCGTCATATGACGCGGGAGGCGCGCGAGTGCCCGCGTGTAGCTGGGGACCCGATGCGCGTGCCCGCCGGTCGCAATGACCGCCAGGCACCCGCGATTGCCCGGTAACTGAGCAGGACGTGGATCTGTGTGTGTAAACACACAGAGGAGAGGAGACCGATGGTGTGTCCCTTGTACATAGGGACACCGATCGGTCCCCTCCCCCAGTCAGTCCCCTCCCCCCACAGTTAGAATCACTCATATAGGGAACATATTAACCCCTGCAGCGCCCCCTAGTGTTAACCCCTTCCCTGCCAGTCACATTTATACAGTAATCAATGCATTTTTATAGCACAGATCGCTGTATAAATGTGAATGGTCCCAAAAAGTGTGTCAAAAGTGTCCGATATGTCCGCCGCAATGTCGCAGTCACGATAAAAATCGCAAATCGCCGCCATTACTAGTAAAAAAAAAAAATAATAATAAAAATGCTATAAATCTATCCCCTATTTTGTAGACGCTATAACTTTTGCGCAAACCAATCAATAGACACTTATTGCGATTTTTTTTTACCAAAAATATGTAGAAGAATACGTATCGGCCTAAAACTGAGGAAAAAATTTGTTTAAAAAAAAAAAAAAATTGGATATTTATTATAATAAGAAGTAAAAAATATTATGTTTTTTCAAACTTGTCCCTCTTAATTTGTTTATAGCACAACATTTGATCACCGCAGATGTGATCAAATACCACCAAAATAAAGCTCTATTTGTGGGGAAAAAATGATAAAAATTTTATTTGGGTACATCCTTGCATAACCGCGCAATTGTCATTCAAAATGCGACAGCGCTGAAAGCTGAAAAATGGCTTGGTCAGGAAGGGGGTGTTCGTATATGGTAGGCAAGTGGTTAAAAAGGATTTCCTGACAGACTCCATGGCAGCAACGTGTGGGTTTAGCCCCGCCTCCATTACCCTATAGGACACTACTCCCATAAATCTTTGCTCCCTGCCCACGGCCGTGTTCTTTTTTTGTCCTCCTCCGAAGGACCTAGTTGGTGGTCTTTCTACCTGAAGATAGTTTCCCCACGATCCTGATTGGCCGATCTGCGACTCTGGATGGGAAAGTCGCATGGCTCCGCTAAGCCCTAGCTATTAGCAGGGTATGGAGTGGGCAGTGGAAGAGGCGCAAGGAAGAAGCCCTTATCCTAGCCACTGGCAGGCAGGCTGCGCATTGGTCAGACAGCCAGCTACTAGCAGGTGACCCGTTTTTGCCCTGGAGAAGTCCGGTCTTACCTTCGGCCTGATCGTGGTGGAGTGGTGAGAGTATCGATATTTCTTTTCATGGCAGCAGTTTTTGTTATTATCTCCTGTGCGGTTCCATTTGTTGTTGTTTGTTTGAAGCATGTGTGTTTGTTTTTCTCAGGCATGGCGGCTGGTTCCTCCTGCGTTCCAGCCGCCGTATCACTTCCGCTTTCGTTTTTCGGGCGTTCTGCGCATGCGCGAGCGCGGTACGAGAGCGAGGCTTGGTTCGCGCATGCGCGATAGCGGCGATTTGCCGCTATTCGCGCATGCGCATTGGGACGGCAGTGACGTCACAGGGGCGCGCTATTTAAACTGGGGAAATGGCCTGCAAACTTTGGGAATGATTGCAGGTTATCCCAGTGACTTCCCCAGGCTCCTGTGTTGCAGCTACTGGTAAGTGGCTTTTCTGGGACAGGTCAGAGGAATCTTCCTGTCCATTGCATTGATCTCTTGTCATTCTCAGTTCAGATGGACATCGCTGAGGACATGGATTCACCACTGCCTGTCTGTGGCCAGCCCTCTCAAAAAAGGTATTGGGAATATGTCTTTTCCTGATGGTCTGGTAATTAGGGAAGGGTGTGTGCCTGATTGCTTATCTATTGCCTGATGTTTTGTTTTTGTGTGTGGTCTTTGTCTTTTGTTTTTTCCTCAGCCCTTCTAGATCAGATACACATCGCAACTCTCATAGAGGAAGCGACTCCTCCAAGTCGCAAAACCGGCAATCCTCTTCCAAATCCAAACATGGTGGTTCCTCCTCTAAATCAGGACACCGTAGTGAAGAGCGCTCTCACTCCAGTCGCTCTACCAATTCCTGCTGGGGATGCAGAAGTCAAGCTCCCCAGGAAGATCCTTATGCGACCTTTGTTTTTCCAAAGCTTCCAAAGAAAGAGGAGATACGGATCAGCATCTTAAATCCCTGGTGGAAAGGGTTGTGAAGGAGTCGCTCAGGAACATGGATGATCATTCCCATACACCTCCAGCGGAGCAGTCTCGTTCTCCAGTAAGGGAGACCCAGTTGCAAGATACCTGGGAGTCCTCGGTTCAGAGCCACCCTTCGGTTGCCATATCTGACAGTGACTCAGAGGAAGATAGCCCTCCTGTGGTCTTTGATTTTGCTCTGCTCCCACCCTTGGTTAAGGCTATCAGAGAAACGCTTAATTGGGAAGACCCAGTAGAAGCTGCTCCCAAACAAAGAAAATTCTTTAAACAGTTAAAGAAAGAGCGTGTTAACTTTCCTTGTATTGCAGAGCTTGGCGAAATCGTCACGGACGAGTGGGGCAAGGTGGAGAAGAAAAATTCCATGCTTTCCAAAATCGCAAAACTCTATCCCTTCAAGGAGGAAGAAGTGAAGCACTTGGAGTCTGCTCCCTTGATAGATGCAGCAGTCATGAGGTTGGTGAAGCATGTGACTCTCCCTTTAGAGGACACAGTGTCCTTTAAAGACGTGTTAGACCGTCGGATTGATGCAGACCTGAAGAGGGTGTACCTAACAGCAGGCATGGCCTGTAAGCCAGCTCTTGCCCTAGCCGCTTTGTCTAAAGCGATGGAAGTGTGGACTGACAGTGTAGATGAGACACTGAGAGGCATCTCGGATGATACGGCTAGATGCTCGCCTATTCAAGAATTGAGGCTTGCGTCGGCTTTTCTTGGGGAAGCCTCTATTGACATCATACGCCTGACGGCTCGGATAATGCTTTCGTCTGTCACTGCCAAACGGGCGCTGTGGCTCCGCCCCTGGTTAGCCGACCCAGCCTCAAAACAAGTCTGGTGTCGTATCCCCTTTGAAGGGTCCTCCCTGTTCGGGAACAAGTTGGACGAGGCGATTACCCGGGCCACTGGTGGGAAGTCGGGGTTCCTTCCCCAAGATCGTCGACCCCAAGGTCAAAGAAGATCTTTCCCAAAAAGGCAGTACCAGGAAAGGGCTAGGGAAGCTCGCAGTTACAGACCTGGCCGGGAATTTTCCAGATCCTGGAAATCAAGACAATCGTCTTTTAAGAAGACAGCAAAAAGTGATTCCAAAGGAGAGAGGGAGCCGACCAAATCCTTTTGAGGTTGGGCCCGCTCAGACAGGTCAGGTGGGGGCTCGGCTTTTCCACTTTCGTCATGTCTGGGCGGCTTCGATCCAAGACTTTTGGACCATCAATACGGTCTCCTCGGGTCATGCTTGGACCTTCAGGGAAGCCCCCAGGCTCAGGTGGGTCCCTACTTTCCTTCCGACTACAGAAGAAAAAAGACAAAGCCTTCTGATTTACATAAAATCTTTATTGGTTCAAGGCGCTGTTATCCATGTTCCGGCCGACCAGCGAGGCAGGGGGATCTACTCTCCCCTCTTTTTGGTCCAGAAAAAAAGCGGGGCCTGGAGGCCGGTCATAGACCTGACCCATCTAAACACCTTCATAAAAAAGGAAAGGTTCAAAATGGAAACACTGTCCACAATACAACATTCCGTCCAACCAGGAGATTGGATGATCTCCATAGATCTCAAAGACGCCTATTTTCACGTTCCCATTGCCGAAAACTATCAACAATTCCTTCGCTTTTCAGTAGGCAAGCTCCATTTTCAATTCACGTGCCTTCCCTTCGGGCTATCAACTTCTCTGCGTGTGTTTTCAAAAACTCTGTTGGCAGTGGTAGCTCTTCTGAGAACCAGGGGAATTTGTCTATGTGACGGACCTAGCCGGGAAGGCTGTTGGAGGGGACTGAACGCGAGCCTGTTGCCTTGTGATTATGGGCCCTGGCATTTGGGGGAACAGTGCTCTTTGAGCTGCAAGCCTGGGACCCCTGAGCTGGTGATACTTGGATTCAGGTCCATGCTGGCCCCCCAATACACATAGAATCTGTATGTGTATTTGGCATATTAGCAAGAGACGCTAATGACATGAACTCCAGCCACCTGTGTTATGTAATTGACTATAGTCTGGCTTGTAGAAGTGTTTCCCCTATTGTTGTGTGTGCTAATTAACCCTGCAATTGAATGAAGGAGTCCAGTGTTTATTAAGATAATTAGCTCATGCTAATTAGGTTAGGTGTGAGTCATCTAGCTGTATATAAGTGTGACATGTCAAATAAAGATTTAATTCCTGATGTACCCTACACGGGTGTTGTCTGGTGACTGGGTAAGCTAAGGGGGTCTTGGATTGTGTGGTACCGGACAGAGGAAGCAGTTACGGCGGACATCTTGGGTACGAGGTCCGTCACAATTGGCTGGCAGCGGTGGGATCGTGCTTCCTTGTCGTGAACACATCCAAACCATCACCTGGATCCAAGGCCCGGATAGCAGAGGTACAGATACGTCATGGAAGAGGAATTCGGAAGGAGGTTGCGAGAGATGCGGATACAGCACAGAGGACCAGTATCGGTGCAGGTCCTGCTCGGATGGTATGATTCTGTTCGCCTACAACTCTGGAAAGAAGCGCTAGCCTGTGAGCAGCGACACCAGGGAAAAGTTCTCCCCTCCATCCATGTAAGGTACTGGTCGCAGTATGAAGTACGAATGCTGTTATTGGGGGAACAACCGAAGCAGGAGTGGACAGCGGAGTTAAGCAGGCTGATCCGGGCAGAAATGCGTTTGGACGAGAGCTACAGAGCCCTCCGGTGGTATGTAGCCCAAGTGTGCCCGTGGACAGCGGATGACAGGCCCACGGAAGACTTTGATTATAATGGCCTGGGATTGTTGTACTGGAGGCTGTCCGAGGACCCCGACTTTGGGAGTGATCTGGAGTGGCGTTTGGAGGAAATAATGGAGCACAGAGAGCAAAGATTGAACGTCTCGGAAGTGCTCTGGGCACAGGAAGATTTGGAGTTCCTGGCCGCTCAGGAATGGGAGCTTGAGATCGCCTACATACAGCTGCTAGACACTGCTCAGCAGCAGGGTGGGGCTCCCTTTGCCTGGGACTATGAGGAAATACCAGCAGACAGCTCTGAAATCCTGGCTGAAGAGTCGGCAAAGTGGCATAGTAACAGAGTGCTTTGCCCACCTGCCCCCGCAGCTATGGACGCGGAGGTCTTATGGCGGATGCAGGAAGTGCTGACAACAGGGCAGAGCTCTGCTAACCTCTGTCCAGCACCAGCAACAACTGTGGAGTTCCAGGAAGCCGGGGCAGTCGGCCTCTCTCCCCAACAGTTAGCTGGAAGAGATGATGTAGGGAAGCTCCTACACCCACCTGAACTGCTGGCAACGGAACAGAGCGCTGCTGGTCTCTGCCCGCAACTAAAACAGGACAGATTCCCTGTAAAGGTGGATGGGAATGCAGTCTCCACCAGTATAACCCAGGGATGCTGGGCGGTCGGCCCAGATCCCCAACAGCAGGAGGGAGTGAGCCCAGTCATCCTGTCTTCTCTCCAGCGGCTGAAAAGACTCCAGGGAGAAGGGCCAGTCCAGGCCTCTCCCCAGCGGCAGATATGTTCTTTGAGAGAGGCAGAGGTTGGCTGGGTGAGTGCTCTGTTTGGAACAATTTGTTTGGGGTACTGTGTGGGTACAGGCATTAGAGGACTGGAACCACTGACTAACTTCGGAGTCAACCCGTCTGGGGTCTCCTCCTGTGTTAGTCTCCTGCCGAAAGGGGAGAAATGTGACGGACCTAGCCGGGAAGGCTGTTGGAGGGGACTGAACGCGAGCCTGTTGCCTTGTGATTATGGGCCCTGGCATTTGGGGGAACAGTGCTCTTTGAGCTGCAAGCCTGGGACCCCTGAGCTGGTGATACTTGGATTCAGGTCCATGCTGGCCCCCCAATACACATAGAATCTGTATGTGTATTTGGCATATTAGCAAGAGACGCTAATGACATGAACTCCAGCCACCTGTGTTATGTAATTGACTATAGTCTGGCTTGTAGAAGTGTTTCCCCTATTGTTGTGTGTGCTAATTAACCCTGCAATTGAATGAAGGAGTCCAGTGTTTATTAAGATAATTAGCTCATGCTAATTAGGTTAGGTGTGAGTCATCTAGCTGTATATAAGTGTGACATGTCAAATAAAGATTTAATTCCTGATGTACCCTACACGGGTGTTGTCTGGTGACTGGGTAAGCTAAGGGGGTCTTGGATTGTGTGGTACCGGACAGAGGAAGCAGTTACGGCGGACATCTTGGGTACGAGGTCCGTCACAGTCTACATCACTATTTAGACGACCTCCTACTATTGGCACAAGACAGAGAACAGCTTCTAATTCACAGACGGCAAGTTATCTCCACTCTACAGGAGTTCGGGTGGATACTGAATCTGGAGAAGAGCCAACTGACCCCATCACAAACCCTACTATTCTTAGGGGCTCTGTTCGACACAGTCAGGGGCACTATCTCACTACCAGAGGAAAAGATCTCAGTGGTAAGGGACAGAATCCGTCCAGCTCTTACGGCTTCCTACCTTCATGCTCTCCAGTGCCTGAGAATTATAGGCACCATGGTTGCAACAATCCCAATGGTGAGATGGGCACAGTGGAGGATGAGGCCTTTTCAGAAGGGCTTCCTTCAGCAATGGACAGGCAACAAAGCCCAGACGATTCGGATTACTTCATCCATGAAGAATTCCCTTCTATGGTGGCTACAACGGGAGAACCTTTGCAACTGCCATTCCATCCGTCCCATCCCATGGGTAACTATAACATCAGATGCCAGCAACAGGGGATGGGGGGCCGACTGCCTGGCGGAAGTCGCTCAGGGCACTTGGGATCCTCCCTCCAGAAGGACAGTGTCAAACGTCCTGGAATTGAGGGCGGCCTTCCAGGGCCTTCTGGCCTTTCGTCACCTGATCCCAGGGGCCTCGGTCCAACTCAGACTGGACAATACCACAGCAGTGGCATACATCAGAAGGCAAGGGGGCACCCGAAGTCTTTCCCTTCTCCAAGAAGTGGAACCGATCATGTCATGGGCTCAGAAGAACTTGAAGGACCTGACAGCGACTTATGTTCCAGGAATTCAGAACGTCCAGGCAGACTTCCTCTCCCGAATATCTCTAGACAACAACGAGTGGTCTCTCCACGAGGAGGTATTCGATTGGATTCTAACACTGGGGATCTCACCAGAGGTCGACCTGTTTGCCTCCCCATGCAACAAGAAAATAGCAAAGTACTATTCAAGGTACAGAGATCCGCAAGCCTACGGAGTAGATGCCCTGACGGAGAAATGGTGGTTCCTCAAGGCGTATGCCTTTCCTCCAATCCCGATCATCCTACAGTTCCTGAAGAGACTCAGGTCGGAAACGGCAGAGGTAATTGCAGTAATTCCCTACTGGCCCAACAGGCCTTGGTTTCCGCTTCTGACACTCCTCAGTGTCAAGGATCCGGTTCCGTTACCATCCAGACCAGACCTCTTGTCCCAGGGTTCGAGGTTACATCCCTGTCCGGATCACCTGCACCTAAGGGCCTGGTCTTTGAGAGGGGAAGGCTGGAAGTGTCAGGCTGTCCATTAGAGGTTATTCCTACTCTCCTTAGTGCAAGAAGAGGTAGTACCAATCGGGTGTACGAAAGGATCTGGCTTCCAGGTCTAGTTTCTGCAATACATTGGCAGTTCAGGATGTGTTAAGCTTCCTTCAAACAGGATTGGATATCTCACTTTCTGTTAGTTCCCTGCGTGTCCAAGTTTCTGCTATCTCAGCTTTTTCTGGAGTCACGTGGGCCAATCATCCTTTGATTCAACAGTTTTTCAAAGGTGCAGTCAGGCTTAGGCCGCAGAGGAAACCCAGGTTTCCAAAATGGGACCTCCCTCTGGTGTTGGATTTCTTTACTCAACTCAACAGATCTCTCTCAACAGAGAGTTTCAGAGATTCAGTCGCTAGGCTCCAAGGAACCTTTTCTCACCTTCTTCCCGGATAGAGTGGTCCTCATTCCAATGCTGGGATCAAATCCCAAAGTTACCACTGTTTTCCATGAAAACCAGGAAATCACTCTTCCTACCTTCATGTCTGAGGGAGGTTCGGATCCACATCCTCTTGACATGGGTGCTACACTAAAAGAATATCTGGATGTTACAGCTTCATTTCGTCAAACTGACTCCCTCTTCGTTCTGTTTCATGGAAAGAATAAGGGCTCTAAAGCTTCTGTTAGATCCATTGCTGCGTGGGTGGTCCAAGCCATCCAGTGGGCTTACAGAGAGAAGGGCTTGGCTCCTCCTGAGGCAGTGACGGCACATTCCACCAGGAGTCTTTCCACATCATGGGCAGCCTCGAGTCACGTGGCGCCGGAAGTAATCTGCAGGGCAGCGTCTTGGTCTTCAATACATACGTTTATGACCCATTACTGTGTTGAACCTGCATCCTTAAAGTGGGGTTGCAACCAAAAAACAAAAAGGGGCTTAAAAATCATAAAAAAAATAAAAAAAAAATAATTGGAAAAAAAAAATTTTTTTACTCACCTCTAAATGCCTGTTGCTAGGGGGTCCCTCGAAGTCTGCCACCTTCATTGCCCGGGCTAAAAGTCACTTCCTGTAGGCAACGCACAGTCATCTGGGACATGTCATGTGTCCCAGATGAGTGAGCGTCGAATCACGGCGCCCGGCGCCGCTCGCGCATGCGCAGTGGGTGCCCGGCTGTGAAGCCCAGCCGGGTTCCCACATTAAGAATGCCGGCGTCGTGAGCGGAGCGGGGAACGAGGGGGGGGTCTCGTTCCCCCGCATCGCTGGACCCCGGGACAGGTAAGTGCCCGATTATTAAAAGTCAGCAGCTGCAGTATTTGTAGCTGCTGACTTTTAATTTTTTTTTTTGCCCGGCCCTCCACTTTAACTTCTGTTAAATTTGGTTTAAAAGTCCTGTCGGTTGACAGCGTTAAATAAATCTTTACTTACCGTAATTTTCCTTTCCTGATGGACTCCATGGCAGCAGGAGTTCCCTCCCAAATGGCTGGAGTAGTACTAGTTATCGAACACGGCCGTGGGCAGGGAGCAAAGATTTATGGGAGTAGTGTCCTATAGGGTAATGGAGGCGGGGCTAAACCCACACGTTGCTGCCATGGAGTCCATCAGGAAAGGAAAATTACGGTAAGTATTTTGATAGGAATTTTCCATTTTGCTGTCTCCCAACAAGGATACTTACCTTGTTGGAAGACAGCAAGTTCAATGTCTTCAGTCCTCAAGTACTACAACCTCCTGCAGATCTGACACGATTCCAGTTATGTCGGGTGTCGGGTTATCCGCTGTATTCAGTGGTCGGCTCCCATATCACTAATGTGTCCTTGTGTATGAGAATCGCTCTATAATTCTGTAATACAGAGAAGTGAAGTGTGACGTATGAAGATAAGATGTGATTTGCATGTTTCCTGTCCCCCATATGTGATGTCGGGGGGTTTCCCTCTAATGATTGCAGCTGTTATATAGGAGACATTGTACAGGTGACATCTCAGTAGTAGGGATGAGCCGAACACCCCCGGGTTCGGTTCGAACCAGAACCTTCGAACGGACCGAAAGTTCGCGCAAATTTTCGAACCCTATACGTTATAATGGACGCGAACGTTCGAAATCAAAAGTGCTAATTACAACGGCCAATATGCATGTTAATGTCATAAAACAGGTTTGGGGACCCGGGTCCTGCCCCAGGGGACATATATCAATGCAAAAAGAACTTTTAAAAACTAAAGTTTTTTCGGGAGCAGTCATTTTAATGATGCATAAAGTGAAAAAAAAAAAGTGAAATTTTCCTTTAAATATGGTACCTGGGGGGTGTCTAAAGTATGCCTGTGAAGTGGCATGTGTTTCCCGTGTTTAGAACTGTCCTTGCACAAAATGACATTTGTAAAGGAAAAAAAGAAGCCATTTAAAACCACTTGCGGCTTTAATGTCATGTCTTGTCCTGGCCGCCATATGGCTGAAAATCCTTGAGAAAAATGGCATGGCTACCCCATCACCCCCCCCCCCCACCCCAGCCCCTTTGGGTCTTGTATGGATATTAAGGGGGACCCCGCACCCAAAATAAAACCCTATACCTACAACCCTATATACTCTGAACAGCAGTATATAGGCGGTGCAAACAAGACACGGACTGTAGGTTTGTTCTTAAGTAGAATCTGAACAGGTACATTATGAAGTGTAGCTCCATCCCAAAAAAATCTATTTTTAAGCTTTTTGGAGAACATAGGGAGGGGTTATCACCCCTGTAACATTTGCTGTCTTTGCACATCTGTTCAGAACATGTCACCTCACTTTCTGTCCCAATGACAATTAATTTAATTGAAACAAGGATTGGTGATAAAGTATCAGTAGAGAGGAGATACCTTTTTCCCAAATTAAATCTAACAGGATAGAATTTCCCTTCCTAGGGGTAGATTTCCTCTCACTTCCTGTTTTCCATTTGCAAGTAGGAGTCGTTTGTAAGTTGGATGTTTGAAAGTAGGGGCCTGGCGTATATACTCTGCAGAAATTTGCCCTATTAGATGTTGGTGTAGCCACAAGACTGGTGGGCACAGGAATGGGCCCTGCTGTGAGTTAATAGATCAAGATTTGTACTTGCATGCACCTGTTGAACCGGGCAGAAAAATTGGGCCTTTGGCGGTGGTGGTGGTGGTGGTGGTGGTGGACGGTGTTGCCACAAGACTGTAAGCTCTCACAGTTACTCTTGGTGGGCGCAGGAATGGGCCCTGCTGTGAGTTATTAGATCAAGATTTGTAATTGCATGCACCTGTTGAACAGGGCAGAAAAATTGGGCCTTTGGCGGTGGTGGTGGTGGTGGTGGACGGTGTTGCCACAAGACTGTAAGCTCTCACAGTTACTCTTGGTGGGCGCAGGAATGGGCCCTGCTGTGAGTTATTAGATCAAGATTTGTAATTGCATGCACCTGTTGAACAGGGCAGAAAAATTGGGCCTTTGGTGGTGGTGGTGGTGGTGGTGGACGGTGTTGCCACAAGACTGTAAGCTCTCACAGTTACTCTTGGTGGGCGCAGGAATGGGCCCTGCTGTGAGTTATTAGATCAAGATTTGTAATTGCAAGCACCTGATGAACAGGGCAGAAAAATTGGGCCTTTGGTGGTGGTGGTGGTGGTGGTGGACGGTGTTGCCACAAGACTGTAGGCCCTCATAGTTACTCTTGGTGGGCGCAGGAATGGGCCCTGCTGTGAACTATTAGATCAAGATTTGTAATTACACGCCCCTGTTAAACAGGGGCTGAAAAATTGTGCCTTAGGCACTGGTGCTGGTGCCACAACACTGCAACCCCTCACAGATACTGTACTTGGAGCACAGCAGTCACACGTGTTGCGAAGCATTTTTTTTAAAAATTGTAAGTACACGCCCCTGTTATACAGGGGCTGAAAAATTGTGCCTTAGGCACTGGTGCTGGTGCCACAACACTGCAACCCCTCACAGATACTGTACTTGGAGCACAGCAGTCACACGTGTTGCGAAGCATTTTTTTAAAAAATTTAAAGAAAACGCCCCTGTTAAACAGGGCTGAAAAATTGTGCCTTAGGCACTGGTGCTGGTGCCACAACACTGCAACCCCTCACAGATACTGTACTTGGAGCACAGCAGTCACACGTGTTGCGAAGCATTTTTTTAAAAAATTGTAAGTACACGCCCCTGTTAAACAGGGGCTGAAAAATTGTGCCTTAGGCACTGGTGCCACAACACTGCAACCCCTCACAGATACTGTACTTGGAGCAAAGCAGTCACACGTGTTGCGAAGCATTTTTTTAAAAAATTGTAAGTACACGCCCCTGTTATACAGGGGCTGAAAAATTGTGCCTTAGGCACTGGTGTGGTGGCATGGATCATTGAGGAGGAGGAAGAGGATAGTCAGTGAACATAAGAGGACAGTCACTCAGCATCAGCATAGGCAGTCTTGAACAGGTACATTATGAAGTGTAGCTCCATCCCAAAAAAATCTATTTTTAAGCTTTTTGGAGAACATAGGGAGGGGTTATCACCCCTGTAACATTTGCTGTCTTTGCACATCTGTTCAGAACATGTCACCTCACTTTCTGTCCCAATGACAATTAATTTAATTGAAACAAGGATTGGTGATAAAGTATCAGTAGAGAGGAGATACCTTTTTCCCAAATTAAATCTAACAGGATAGAATTTCCCTTCCTAGGGGTAGATTTCCTCTCACTTCCTGTTTTCCATTTGCAAGTAGGAGTCGTTTGTAAGTTGGATGTTTGAAAGTAGGGGCCTGGCGTATATACTCTGCAGAAATTTGCCCTATTAGATGTTGGTGTAGCCACAAGACTGGTGGGCACAGGAATGGGCCCTGCTGTGAGTTAATAGATCAAGATTTGTACTTGCATGCACCTGTTGAACCGGGCAGAAAAATTGGGCCTTTGGCGGTGGTGGTGGTGGTGGTGGTGGTGGTGGACGGTGTTGCCACAAGACTGTAAGCTCTCACAGTTACTCTTGGTGGGCGCAGGAATGGGCCCTGCTGTGAGTTATTAGATCAAGATTTGTAATTGCATGCACCTGTTGAACAGGGCAGAAAAATTGGGCCTTTGGCGGTGGTGGTGGTGGTGGGTGGACGGTGTTGCCACAAGACTGTAAGCTCTCACAGTTACTCTTGGTGGGCGCAGGAATGGGCCCTGCTGTGAGTTATTAGATCAAGATTTGTAATTGCATGCACCTGTTGAACAGGGCAGAAAAATTGGGCCTTTGGTGGTGGTGGTGGTGGTGGTGGTGGTGGACGGTGTTGCCACAAGACTGTAAGCTCTCACAGTTACTCTTGGTGGGCGCAGGAATGGGCCCTGCTGTGAGTTATTAGATCAAGATTTGTAATTGCAAGCACCTGATGAACAGGGCAGAAAAATTGGGCCTTTGGCGGTGGTGGTGGTGGTGGTGGACGGTGTTGCCACAAGACTGTAGGCCCTCATAGTTACTCTTGGTGGGCGCAGGAATGGGCCCTGCTGTGAACTATTAGATCAAGATTTGTAATTACACGCCCCTGTTAAACAGGGGCTGAAAAATTGTGCCTTAGGCACTGGTGCTGGTGCCACAACACTGCAACCCCTCACAGATACTGTACTTGGAGCACAGCAGTCACACGTGTTGCGAAGCATTTTTTTTAAAAATTGTAAGTACACGCCCCTGTTATACAGGGGCTGAAAAATTGTGCCTTAGGCACTGGTGCTGGTGCCACAACACTGCAACCCCTCACAGATACTGTACTTGGAGCACAGCAGTCACACGTGTTGCGAAGCATTTTTTTAAAAAATTTAAAGAAAACGCCCCTGTTAAACAGGGGCTGAAAAATTGTGCCTTAGGCACTGGTGCTGGTGCCACAACACTGCAACCCCTCACAGATACTGTACTTGGAGCACAGCAGTCACACGTGTTGCGAAGCATTTTTTTTAAAAAATTGTAAGTACACGCCCCTGTTAAACAGGGGCTGAAAAATTGTGCCTTAGGCACTGGTGCTGGTGCCACAACACTGCAACCCCTCACAGATACTGTACTTGGAGCACAGCAGTCACACGTGTTGCGAAGCATTTTTTTAAAAAATTGTAAGTACACGCCCCTGTTATACAGGGGCTGAAAAATTGTGCCTTAGGCACTGGTGTGGTGGCATGGATCATTGAGGAGGAGGAAGAGGATAGTCAGTGAACATAAGAGGACAGTCACTCAGCATCAGCATAGGCAGTCTTGAAGGGATGTGACATTATAAATTATTCCGTTATATCCGCTTCAGGTGCCTGGTAGCTGGTGGTGATCCAAGACTGATTCATTTTGATGAAGGTCAGTCGATCAACCGAGTCGGTGGACAGGCGCACCCTATGATCGGTGACAAATCCTCCAGCAGCACTGAATGTGCGTTCGGAAAGAACGCTGGAGGCAGGACAGGCCAGTAGCTCAATTGCATACTGTGCAAGCTCTGGCCAGTGATCCATCCTCAGGACCCAGTAAGCCAGAGGATTTTCGGTGGGAAAGGTGTCCAAGTCTGACCTTGCCCCAAGGTATTCCTGCACCATGTATATCAGACGCTGGCGATGGTTGCTGGAACCGATCATACCTTGGGGCTGCGGACTAAAAAATTGTCTGAACGCATCGGTCAGACGTCCACCTTCCCCACCGCTCCTTCTGCTACTGACCGAAGCCTCAGCAACTCGTCGCCCAGGACCAGGAGTTTGTAACCTCCCAGTTTCTGGGAACGCGTTGCACAGACCTTTCTGCAAGGCCTCCCTGAGATGTCTCATCCTCTGCTCCCTCTGCGACGGCAAGATAAGGTCCGCAACCTTACCCTTGTACCGTGGATCAAGGAGAGTGGCCAGCCAGTAATGGTCCCTCTCCTTGATCCGAAGAACACGAGGATCCTTCCGCAGGCTTTGCAGGATCAGGGAGGCCATGCAGCGTAGGTTAGCTGAGGCATTCGGTCCGGAGTCTTCTGGGTCACTGAGGATGACATGATCGCCAGCCACCTCCTCCCAGCCACGTACAAGTCCACTGGTTTGTTGGGACTGTACATCATCCCTAAAAGACTGCTGCTGCTGATGCTGAGTGCCAGGCTCCACCTCCATGCTCACACAATCCTCCTCCTCCTCCTCATCCTCTTCCTGTGTGATGGGTGGGACAGAAGGAACACTGTCCGGATAAAGGGGGCCTTGAGAGGCAAGGAAGTCCTCCTCTTCCTGCCTCTGTTCTGCCTCAAGTGCCCTGTCCATTATCCCACGCAGCGTATGCTCCAACAGGTGGACAAGAGGTACAGTGTCACTGATGCATGCACTGTCACTGCTCACCATCCTCGTGGCCTCCTCAAATGGTGAGAGGACAGTGCATGCATCCCTGATCATGCTCCACTGACGTGGGGAAAAAAACAAGCTCCCCTGACCCTGTCCTGGTGCCGTAGTCGCAAAGGTACTCATTGATGGCCCTCTGCTGCGTGTGCAGTCGCTGCAGCATGGCCAACGTTGAGTTCCACCTGGTGGGCATGTCACATATTAGGCGGTTCTTGGGCAGGTTCAGCTCCTTTTGCAGCTCAGTCAGCCGAGCACTGGCATTATAAGATCGGCGGAAATGCACACAGACTTTCCTGGCCTGCCTCAGGACATCCTGTAAGCCTGGGAACCTGCCCAAGAACCGCTGCACCACCAGGTTGAGGACGTGAGCCATACAGGGCACATGGGTGAGCTGCCCCTGTCGCAGGGCGGAGAGGAGGTTGGTGCCATTGTCAGAAACGACCATTCCTGGCTTAAGCTGACGTGGCGTCAACCACCTCTCGGCCTGCCCCTGCAGAGCTGCCAGAACCTCTGGCCCAGTGTGGCTCCTGTCCCCCAAACACACCAGCGCAAGCACGGCATGGCATCTTTTTGCCTGCGTACTTGCGTAGCCCCTTGTACGCCTACGGAGCACCGCTGGTTCCGAGGACAGAGCACTGGAGGAAGAAGAAGAGGAGGGGGTGGGAGGAGAGAGGTGTGTCACAACCAGTAGCAGTAGTAGCGTTTTGGAGGCGTGGTGGCGGAACAACCTCCAACACTACTGCACCTTGTCCTGCATCCCTCCCAGCTGCCAATAGAGTGACCCAATGGGCCGTGAAAGAAAGGTAACGTCCCTGTCCATGCCTGCTGGACCATGAGTCAGCGGTAATATGCACCTTACCGCTGACCGCCCTGTCCAGCGAGGCATGGACATTGCCTTCCACATGCCGGTAGAGAGACGGAATCGCCTTCCGTGAGAAAAAGTGGCGTTTGGGAACCTGCCACTGAGGAACCGCACATTGAACAAACTCACGGAAGGGGGCCGAGTCTACCAACTGAAAAGGCAGCAGTTGAAGTGCTAGCAATTTAGCCAAGCTAGCATTCAACCGCTGGGCATGTGGATGGCTGGGAGTGTACTTCTTTCGACGGTCCAGCAGCTGGGGCAGGGAAATTTGCCTGCTACAATCGGACGTCGGTGTACTGCAAGTACTTGGTTGTGACACACCTAATTCTACACCTTCAGTCCTCTCACAGCAGCTTTCAGAGAGGACTGAAGGTGTAGTGGGGATGGAGATCCCAGCTGATGAGGAGCAAGGAGAGGTCCGCTTAGTTCTTTGGTGTGGGTCTTTTATGTGTGCCTGCCAATGAGCTGCATGGCAGGTCGACATATGTCTGCTCATGCTTGTGGTGCCCAAGCGGCTGATGTTTTGGCCACGCGAGATACGCTTGAGACAAATATTGCAAATAGCAGTGGTGCGATCTAATGCACTCGTCTCAAAAAAGGCCCACACCAAAGAACTTTTCTGATAACGTGCAGAGGCAGCGCCCTGCACAGGCGGAGCTCTGCGGTGTTGTACAGTTGCTGTGCTGGCCTCTAGCTGACCTCCAGGGGGCATCCTGCCTCGTTGGACATGTGACGCCGCATCCTCCTCCTCCTCATCCTCCTCATCCTCTCCCTCCAGGCACCCACGTGGCGTCAGTGACCTCATCATCCCCTCCCTCTTCACCACTAGAGCAAACCTGGCAGTAAGCTGCAGCTGGTGGAACAGTACTGCCAGATTGCTGTCCTTCAGCATCCCCTCTCTCTGCGCGCACACTACTGACTTCCTCAAGCTGGGTATCATCATCCGAGCCTTCGAATCGTTGGGCATCCTCCTGGAGCATGTACCCAACACTGTGCTCAAAGAGTTCGGGGGACTCCTCAGGAGGACATGGTGGGTCTAGGGAAGGGGTGGCTGATGATGCCATTGAGTACGCGTTGGCAGCTGCTCTGCCAGTACCCTGAGCCTGGGTGAGAGAGGATGAGGAGGATGAGGAGGGCTTGGTCATCCATTCTACCAAGCCTTCAGCATGATGCGGCTCCACATGTCCAGCTGCCGAAAACAAAGACGCGCGTGTCCCATGGCCACGTGCTGATGACGATGCACGACCACGTCCACGGCCACGGCCACGTCCACTAGAAACAGAGCCTGCCTGCCCTGTGTTCTTGGCTCTGCACGCTCTGCCTCCCCTTGGCGGTCTTCCAGCCATTGTAGTCGGTAGTCCTGTGGGTGCTGCTGAGAAGAAAATATAGGAGTTCTGTGTGATGCCACTAACACACTAGAAGTCCTATAGGTGCTTCTGCAAAGAAAATATAGGAGCTCTGTGTGATGCCACTAACACACTAGAAGTCCTGTGGGTGCTTCTGCAAAGAAAAATATAGGAGCTCTGTGTGATGCCACTAACACACTAGAAGTCCTATGGGTGCTTCTGCAAAGAAAATATAGGAGCTCTGTGTGATGCCACTAACACACTAGAAGTCCTATGGGTGCTTCTGCAAAGAAAATATAGGAGCTCTGTGTGATGCCACTAACACACTAGAAGTCCTGTGGGTGCTTCTGAGAAGAAAATATAGGAGCTCTGTGTGATGCCACTAACACACTAGAAGTCCTATGGGTGCTTCTGCAAAGAAAATATAGGAGCTCTGTGTGATGCCACTAACACACTAGAAGTCCTATGGGTGCTTCTGCAAAGAAAATATAGGAGCTCTGTGTGATGCCACTAACACACTAGAAGTCCTATGGGTGCTTCTGCAAAGAAAATATAGGAGCTCTGTGTGATGCCACTAACACACTAGAAGTCCTGTGGGTGCTGCTGAAAGAAAATATAGGAGCTCTGTGTGATGCCACTAACACACTAGAAGTCCTATGGGTGCTTCTGCAAAGAAAAAATATAGGAGCTCTGTGTGATGCCACTAACACACTAGAAGTCCTATGGGTGCTTCTGCAAAGAAAATATAGGAGCTCTGTGTGATGCCACTAACACACTAGAAGTCCTATGGGTGCTTCTGGGAAGAAAATATAGGAGCTCTGTGTGATGGGACTAACACACTTCAAGTCCTATAGGTGCTTCTGGGAAGAAAATATAGGAGCTCTGTGTGATGGGACTAACACACTTCAAGTCCTATAGGTGCTTCTGGGAAGAAAATATAGGAGCTCTGTGTGATGGGACTAACACACTTCAAGTCCTATAGGTGCTTCTGGGAAGAAAATATAGCTCTGTGTGATGGGACTAACACACTTCAAGTCCTATAGGTGCTTCTGGGAACAAAATATAGGAGCTCTGTGTGATGGGACTAACACACTACAAGTCCTATAGGTGCTTCTGGGAAGAAAATATAGCTCTGTGTGATGGGACTAACACACTTCAAGTCCTATAGGTGCTTCTGGGAAGAAAATATAGCTCTGTGTGATGGGACTAACACACTTCAAGTCCTATAGGTGCTTCTGGGAACAAAATATAGGAGCTCTGTGTGATGGGACTAACACACTACAAGTCCTATAGGTGCTTCTGGGAAGAAAATATAGCTCTGTGTGATGGGACTAACACACTTCAAGTCCTATAGGTGCTTCTGGGAAGAAAATATAGCTCTGTGTGATGGGACTAACACACTTCAAGTCCTATAGGTGCTTCTGGGAAGAAAATATAGGAGCTCTGTGTGATGGGACTAACACACTTCAAGTCCTATAGGTGCTACTGGGAAGAAAATATAGCTCTGTGTGATGGGACTAACACACTTCAAGTCCTATAGGTGCTTCTGGGAAGAAAATATAGCTCTGTGTGATGGGACTAACACACTTCAAGTCCTATAGGTGCTTCTGGGAACAAAATATAGGAACTCTGTGTGATGGGACTAACACACTACAAGTCCTATAGGTGCTTCTGGGAACAAAATATAGGAGCTCTGTGTGATGGGACTAACACACTACAAGTCATATAGGTGCTTCTGGGAACAAAATATAGGAGCTCTGTGTGATGGGACTAACACACTACAAGTCCTATAGGTGCTTCTGGGAAGAAAATATAGCTCTGTGTGATGGGACTAACACACTTCAAGTCCTATAGGTGCTTCTGGGAAGAAAATATAGCTCTGTGTGATGGGACTAACACACTTCAAGTCCTATAGGTGCTTCTGGGAAGAAAATATAGCTCTGTGTGATGGGACTAACACACTTCAAGTCCTATAGGTGCTACTGGGAAGAAAATATAGCTCTGTGTGATGGGACTAACACACTTCAAGTCCTATAGGTGCTTCTGGGAAGAAAATATAGCTCTGTGTGATGGGACTAACACACTTCAAGTCCTATAGGTGCTTCTGGGAACAAAATATAGGAGCTCTGTGTGATGGGACTAACACACTACAAGTCCTATAGGTGCTTCTGGGAACAAAATATAGGAGCTCTGTGTGATGGGACTAACACACTACAAGTCCTATAGGTGCTTCTGGGAAGAAAATATAGCTCTGTGTGATGGGACTAACACACTACAAGTCCTATAGGTGCTTCTGGGAAGAAAATATAGCTCTGTGTGATGGGACTAACACACTTCAAGTCCTATAGGTGCTTCTGGGAAGAAAATATAGGAGCTGTGTGATGGGACTAACACACTTCAAGTCCTATAGGTGCTTCTGGGAAGAAAATATAGCTCTGTGTGATGGGACTAACACACTTCAAGTCCTATAGGTGCTTCTGGGAACAAAATATAGGAGCTCTGTGTGATGGGACTAACACACTACAAGTCCTATAGGTGCTTCTGGGAAGAAAATATAGCTCTGTGTGATGGGACTAACACACTACAAGTCCTATAGGTGCTTCTGGGAAGAAAATATAGCTCTGTGTGATGGGACTAACACACTTCAAGTCCTATAGGTGCTTTTTGGAAGAAAATATAGCTCTGTGTGATGGGACTAACACACACTTCAAGTCCTATAGGTGCTTCTGGGAAGAAAATATAGCTCTGTGTGATGGGACTAACACACTTCAAGTCCTATAGGTGCTTCTGGGAACAAAATATAGGAGCTCTGTGTGATGGGACTAACACACTACAAGTCCTATAGGTGCTTCTGGGAAGAAAATATAGCTCTGTGTGATGGGACTAACACACTTCAAGTC
This sequence comes from Lithobates sylvaticus, assembly GCA_028564925.1. Lineage (NCBI taxonomy): Eukaryota > Metazoa > Chordata > Amphibia > Anura > Ranidae > Lithobates > Lithobates sylvaticus. The sequence continues at coordinate 727,487,719 of CM053026.1, forward strand.
CTATAGGTGCTTCTGGGAACAAAATATAGGAGCTCTGTGTGATGGGACTAACACACTACAAGTCCTATAGGTGCTTCTGGGAACAAAATATAGCTCTGTGTGATGGGACTAACACACTTCAAGTCCTATAGGTGCTTCTGGGAACAAAATATAGGAGCTCTGTGTGATGGGACTAACACACTACAAGTCCTATAGGTGCTTCTGGGAAGAAAATATAGCTCTGTGTGATGGGACTAACACACTACAAGTCCTATAGGTGCTTCTGGGAAGAAAATATAGCTCTGTGTGATGGGACTAACACACTTCAAGTCCTATAGGTGCTTCTGGGAAGAAAATATAGCTCTGTGTGATGGGACTAACACACTTCAAGTCCTATAGGTGCTTCTGGGAACAAAATATAGGAGCTCTGTGTGATGGGACTAACACACTTCAAGTCCTATAGGTGCTTCTGGGAACAAAATATAGCTCTGTGTGATGGGACTAACACACTTCAAGTCCTATAGGTGCTTCTGGGAACAAAATATATAGGAGCTCTGTGTGATGGGACTAACACACTTCAAGTCCTATAGGTGCTTCTGGGAACAAAATATAGCTCTGTGTGATATGACTAACACACTTCAAGTCCTATAGGTGCTTCTGGGAACAAAATATAGGAGCTCTGTGTGATGGGACTAACACACTACAAGTCCTATAGGTGCTTCTGGGAACAAAATATAGGAGCTCTGTTTGCTGCCAGTGCCTGCCACGAACACACTACAAGTCCTATAGGTGCTTCTGGGAACAAAATATAGGAGCTCTGTTTGCTGCCAGTGCCTGCCACGAACACACTACAAGCCCTATGGGTGCTTTTGGGGTGCAGTGCTGTACTAACAGCACTGCGGTTGGTACTACTGAAATACTGTACTAACAGTAAGACATGCACCAGACTAACCCCCAGCAGCAGCTAAAAACACACTAACCAGCAGCAGCAATGGACGATCAATGACAGGTAGCAATGGTTTAGCAAAGTAGAGCAAATCTTTCTAAATGAATCTAGCAAAGAGTGACACAGAATCAGCCTGCACTCTCCTAAAGCCGGAGCGCATGTGACCGGCGCCGACGGCGTGGCGGCCTTTTAAATGAGGGGGCGTGTACTAAAGCCCCTGAGCTGTAATTGGCTACAGGCGTCCTGCCTGTAGCCAATTATGGCTCTCCGAGTTTCCGGCGCTGTGATTGGCCAAGCATGCGGGGTCACAGTGCATGCTTGGCCAATCATCAGCCAGCAATGCACTGCGCCGGGCCGCAATGCATTGCGGGGCCGCTCGCATCACACGAATGTGATGCGAGCGGCCAAAATAGTTCTGGGCTCGCCGAGCGAGCGAACACCCGGTGCGCGATGCGAACATGGGTTCGCATCGAGCACCGGGCCCATCCTTACTCAGTAGTCTGTGTGTGTCAGTGCAGAGACATCAAGATGGGTTCTCAGGGGGTTCTGCTGCCTCTCATACTGCTTTATATTCAGGGTGAGGACATCATTTTATTGGTTTGGATGAATTGTTATATTTTCTGGACATAGATATTAAATGTTTCATGTTTTCTTATCCTCAGGGAGTTGGGCACAGATTATATTGACACAATCTCCAAATTATATTACTGCAAATCCGGGAGACACAGTCACCGGCTCATGTAAATCCAGTACTGGTATCGGCACCAATTTACACTGGTACCAACAGAAACCAGGACAACCTCCAACACTGATTATCAGATATGGAAACACTCTGCAGTCTGGAGCCCCAACCAGGTTCAGTGGATCGTATTCAGGAACAGATTTCACTCTTACAATCAGAGATATAAAGGATGAAGATGCAGTAATGTATCACTGTCAGCAGAATAGGGAGTTCCCTCTCACACAGTGATACAGAGCCGTACAAAAACCTCCTTCCTCTTTTATCGGCAATGACATTTCACATCACATTTAGGATACTGAACAAATATCAGTTATTTCTATAGATAGACTGATATTAGTGTTCTGCATTTTCTCCAATCTTGAGGTTTTAGTTAGCAAAGCAAAACATTTTTCTAGAAGATTCCTATGCCTCCCAAGTATCAACACTCTATACATACTGTGACAGGTGGATGTACTCTCACTGTGTAAAGAACCTCATAGTGATATGAATAGTGCATTGTTTAAAATACATACTATCTCCAAACAGGTCTGAGACTAAGGAGTCTACTTTTAAAAATTTTGCTGTGCTGTAATGAACAATCACCATCATTTTCCTAATAAGGTTATTTTCTGTGAATGACGGCTCCATCTAGTGGCCATAATCAGGAAAATACCACATTATGGCCACTAGATGGAGTCAGGTGGGTGCTTTCCCACAAAAGGGAATCAGGCCAGCAAGACAGAGCTTTAAAGAAGCAGAAAGTGTACCGTATACAAGGAATGTGAGTCTGTGTTCTGATGAAGCTGTCACCTGGGAGAGGCGGTGTTTGAACTGGCAGGGAGCAGTGCAACCCAAACCAGGAACTCTATAGCCCCAAAGCTGTGAGGAGAATGTCGGCACTGACACAGGAAATTCTGACACAAACTGTAGATCCAAGATTGCCTACAATAACCAGGAAGATGAACATGTTCTGTTATATTAATGTGGTGCTGATCCCCTGTGTGGGAAGCCGGATGGAAAGGTATTTGTTGAGGAATAGAAGTGGGTGGAAAGCACTTCAATCATATTGGCGAATGAACTTTAAACCTCTTTTAAAGCTCTACCCTTGAAGCGACACCCTCACAATACCTTAAAGCGGAAGTAAACCCATCCATAAAAGAGTTTCATTTCCGGCACATGCCAGAAATGTAACACTCCCATTGGTTGTGCTCTCAACCAAACTGTCAAACCATCCAATGGCTGGTGTCTAAACTGATCACACATGCAGCAGCATGGCAGTTGTAGAATAAACAGAGGTAAAGATGGCAGCTTCCTTGGCTGAAAACGATAGCAGTGTTTACTTACACTTTAACCACTTATACAATACAGGGCATTTTCACCCCCTTCCTGCCCAGACCAATTTTTAGTTTTCAACGCTGTCGCATTTTGAATGACAATTACAATGTCATGTAACACTGTATCCAAATTACATTTTTATGTCCCCCCCCCCCCCCACAAATAGAGCTTTCTTTTGGTGGTATTTGATCACCTCTGCGTTTTTTATTTTTTGCGCTATAAACAAAAGAAGAGCGACAATTTTGAAAAAAAACAAATATTTTTTACTTTTTGCTATAATAAATATCACAATTTTTTAAAGAATTTTTCCTCAGTTTATGCGATATGTATTCTTCTTCATATTTTTGGTAAAAAAAAAATCGCAATAAGCGTATATTGTTTGGTTTGTGCAAAAGTTATAGCTTCTACAAAATAGGGGATAGATTTATGGCATTTTTTTTTTTTTTTTTTACTAGTAATGGCAGCGATCTGCGATTTTTTTCATGACTGTGATAGTGGGGTGGACATATTGGACACTTTTGACACATTTTTGGGACCATTAACATTTATACAGAAATCAGGGCTATAAGAATGCAGTGATTACTGTGTAAATGTGACCGGCAGGGAAGGGGTTAACACTAGGTGGTGATGGAGGGGTTAGTTATGTTACCTAGGGGAGTGATTCTAGCTGTGAGGGACGGGGACTCACAAGGGGAGGAGACCGATCGGTGTTCCTCTGTACTGGGAACACACAATCAGTCTTTTCTCACCTGACAGAACGTGGATCTGTGTGTTTACACACACAGATCCACGGTCCTGCTATGTTCCCGAGCAACGCAGCGCACCTCCTAGACGCCAGGTAATGAAGTTGTTAAAGAGGTAGTTAACCGTAGTTAAAAAAATAAAAATAAACTTCCCCTGCAAGACAATGTCATAATGTGCTAGTATGCATTGCATACTAGCACATTATCAGAGACTTACCTTAAAATGAAGCCCTCCAGCCGCGCGCTGTCACCGCTGAGAGGGCTTCCATTTTCACCAGGTCTTCCTTCCAGGTTTGCGGGCTTCTGCTACATGAGTGGCCCGGGGCGCAATGATGTCACCATTTACAACACGGTATGCCAGACCTTCAGAGCGCATGCGCCAGTGATATCACCGGCTGCATGCTGTGTAAATATCTCCTAAACAGTGAAAGTTTATATTCACAGTACCTTCAGGTAAGCCATTATTATAGGCTTACTAGTAAATATAAGTGGCAAAACTGAGTTTACTACCACTATAACCCTCATATTGAATACAACCCTTCAGCCTGGTCTAAAATATTGGGGATGATGAGTTATGTTGCTGACTTTTGGGTGGACAAATGAATTCATTCTTAACATTTTCCTTTTAATGGGCGGCTATTTAAAAATAAGATAGGATTTTTGTTAAAGTGAATGTTGATTATTGCTTACATTTTAATAAAGTTGCATTTTTAATTTGTTACTTCCTAATTAAAGGCCACAGCCATTTTAATCCATACTTAGGGGCTTATATAAAAAAAAATGTAGTTATTCATTACCGAGGTTTGTTTCCACAGACTAACAAAGGTTCTATTGTGTTCTGCTTTGGGCAAATGGCAAACATCCAGAGTCTGGAGTGAACCCTGTGTCATCATGAACCTGAACCCAATGCCTAGCTATGTAGTGTGGCAGAGGTGTGTAAATCACAGGACTGGTTGTACAAAAAAAACGATTATTTAGCTAGTAAAACAGAAAACAATAATATTTTCATTGTGTATTGAGCTCTTTGCCTGGAGTTCCACTTTAAGTTTTATGATCTGTTCTATTTCCATCAAGATACAAATCTGTAAAGAGTTTATCATCTATTTTTAATAAAGCCGGCTGGATTTTCATCAGGGTGTTTCTTACATAGAGTAGTGGTAGTTATAAAATGTCTCTTCTCTATATGTAATACATCAGACCAGTACACACATTTTTTTGAATAAAGTATATTTATTGCATTTTTGAGTTTTACAGTTTTCCAATTTAATTTTTATATCAGTTATAAAGAAAAATGATTGCGCTGCTAGTGAAAATAATATATAAGCTGCCAGCACCAACAATAAGACTAATTGTAAATGGAAATGTGATGAAAAAGTGCAGCGCTACAAATGCGATATATACCCAAAGTGTAAACTGAGTAATAAGTGAACGTGCAAAACAGCAGTAATGTTTTTTGGGGCCAAAAAAAGTGCATTAATCATTAAATTCAGTGCTATTAATGGTAACCTTAATGCAAATAACACCCAAGGGTCAAGTGACTCCATATAAGCAAAAATGAAAAATAAAGTGAAGAAATATATATAAATAAACAATATACAAAAATGAAGTAAAACTTTTGATTGTACAATGATTGTATATCTGAGTGTTGCTGTATTTTATATGAATGGTCCCATGGATGGGAACCAGCCTGGGGCAATGTACAGTCCTCGCTCCTTACAATGTAATCTCCATACCAAAATTAAAGTGAGTCTATTGTTTCTATATTGTATATATAAAAAAGTAAAATATCTGAATACTTACCTCTCCAGGGGACAGTAAATCAAATATCTGCTCCAACCTCCTGCAGAGTCTTCACATCTGACACAAGTCCGGGTATGTTGGGTGTCGGGTCCCCCGCTGTATTCAGTGGTCGGCTCCTATATCACTAATGTGTCCTTGTGTATGAGAATCGCTCTATAATTCTGTAATACAGAGAAGTGAAGTGTGACGTATGAAGATGAGATGTGATTTGCATGTTTCCTGTCCCCCATATGTGATGTCGGGGGGTTTCCCCTCTAATGATTGCAGCTGTTATATAGGAGACATTGTACAGGTGACATCTCAGTAGTCTGTGTGTGTCAGTGCAGAGACATCAAGATGGGTTCTCAGGGGGTTCTGCTGCCTCTCATACTGCTTTCTATTCAGGGTGAGGACATCATTTTATTGGTTTGGATGAATTGTTATATTTTCTGGACATAAGTATTAAATGTTTCATGTTTTCTTATCCTCAGGGAGTTGGGCACAGATTATATTGACACAATCTCCAAATCATGTCACTGCAAATCCAGGAGACACAGTCACCGTCTCATGTAGATCCAGTACTGGTATCAGCAACAATTTACACTGGTACCAACAGAAACCAGGACAACCTCCAACACTGATTATCAGATATGCAACCACTCTGCAGTCTGGAGCCCCAACCAGGTTCAGTGGATCTGGATCAGGAAAAGATTTCACTCTTACAATCAGAGATATAAAGGATGAAGATGCAGTAATATATCACTGTCTGCAGAGTTGGGAGTACCCTCTCACACAGTGATACAGAGCCGTACAAAAACCTCCTTCCTCTTTTATCAGCAATGACATTTCACATCACATTTAGAATTGCACTGAATGGAGATCAGTTATCTCTATAATTAGACTACAATTAGCTCTGTGTAGTTGCTTTAAACTTAGAGTCTTAGCGAAAACAAAAAGATTTTCTTCAAGCTCCCCAAGTATCACCACGTTATACATACTGTGACAGATGAATGCACTGTCACTGTGTAAAGAACCTCATAGTGACATGGATAGCACATCATTTAGCATACAAACCATTTTTGAACAGGGGGGAGACTAAAAGGTCCACTTTATAAAGATTTTGCTGTGCTGTGCCATAAGGAAAAGATTCCCACCATTTGCCTAAAAAGGTTATTTCCTGTCATTGTCAGCTCCATCTAGTGGTCATAATGCAGTACTTTCCTAAAACACAGTAATCAGGACAATACCACATTATGGCCACTATATGGAGTCAGGTGGATGTTATCCCACAAAAGGTAATCAGGCCAGCCAGCCAGAGCTGTGAAGGAGTAGAAGGTGTACCGTATACAAGGAATGTGAGTTTGTGGTCTGATGAAGCTGTCACCTGGGAGAGGCGGTGTTTGAACAGGCAGGGAGCAGTACAGCCCAAACCAGGAACTCTATAGCTAGAAAGCTGTAGTGAGCAAGTCACAGCCAAGAGCAAATTGTGTGTGTATGGGGAGACAGACTGAAGATCCAAGATTACCTACAATAGCCTGGAGGATGAACATGTTCTGTTCGGAGTCCCAGACGTTTTTGTGTGTAGCTGCTGACTTTTAATAAACACACACTCACCTGTCCCACAGTGCAGCGATGCGGCTGCCCGAAGCCTCGGTTCTCTCCCCCGCCTCTCCCTGGCGTCGGTATCACTAGTGTGGGCACCCGGCTGTGACAGCTTACGGCTTCACACCTGGGTGTGCACTGCGCATGTGAGAGTCGCGCTACAAGTCCTGATTGGCTGAGCAAACTTCTGGGACCTGTGATGTGTCCTAGAAGTTTGCAGGGAGGGGAGAGGAGGACTTCCGCTTGAGTCACCTAGGCGGCACGAGCGGAAGTGGGAGCTGGGTACCTGTCAAAAATAAGTACCCCCCCCAAAAAAAAAAATGGCATGCTAAATGTGGCATGTCAGGGGGTGAGGAGTCCTTAAAGCTGAAGTTCCACTTTTGGGTGGAACTCCATTTTAATGTGGTGCTGATCCCCTGTGTGGGAAGCCTGATGGAAAGGTATTTGTTGAGGAATAGAAGTGGCTGGAAAGCACTTCAATCATATTGGCGAATTAACTTTAAACCTCTTTTAAAGCTCTACCCTTGAAGCGACACCCTCACAATACCTTAAAGCGGAAGTAAACCCATCCATAAAAGGGTTTAATTTCTGGCACGTGCTGGAAATGTAACACTCCCATTGGTTGTGCTCCCAACCAAACTGTCAAACCATCCAATAGCTGATCACAAGGGCAGCATCATGGCAGTTACAGATTAAAAAGATGGCAAAGATGGCAGCTTCCTTGGCTGAAAACGATAGAAGGGTTTACTTACACTTTAAAATGGTAGTAAACCGCAGTTAAAAAAAAAAAAAAAAACTTCCCCTGCAAGACAATGTCAAAATGTGCTAGTATGCATCACATACTAGCACATTATCAGAGACTTACCTTAAAATTAAGCCCTCCAGCCGCGCGCTGTCACCGATGAGAGGGCTTCCATTTTCACCCGGTCTACCTTCCAGGTTTGCGGCCTCCTGCTACATGAGTGCCCGGGGGCGCGATGACGTCACTGTTTACAGCACAGGCTCTGAAGGTCCGGTACGGTATGCCAGACCTTCAGAGCGCATGCGCCAGTGATATCACCGGCTGCATGCTGTGTAAATATCTCCTTAACAGTGAAAGTTTAGGAGATATTCACAGTACCTTCAGGTAAGCCTTAATATAGGCTTACTAGTAAATATAAGTGGCAAAGCTGAGTTTACTACCACTATAACCCTCATATTGAATACAACCCTTCAGCCTGGCCTAAAATATTTGGGATGATGGGTTATGTTGCTGGCTTTTGGGTGGACAAATTAATAAATTCTTAACATTTTCCTTTTAATAATCGGCCATTTGAAAATAAGGTAGGATTTTTGTTAAAGTGAATGTTAATTAAAGTTATTGCTAACATTTTAATAAAGTTACATTTTTAATTTGTTACTTCCTAATTAAAGGCCACAGCCATTTTAATCCATACTTAGGGGCCTATACCAAAAGAACATTTTTAATTATTCATTGCTGAGGTTTGTTTCTACAGACGGAAAAAGGTTCTATTGCGTTCCCCTTTGGGCAAATGGCAAACATCCAGAGTCTGGAGTGAACCCTGTGTCATCATGAACCTGAACCCAATGCCTAGCTATGTAGTGTGGCAGAGGTGTGTAAATCACAGGACTGGTTGTACAGAAAAAAACAATTATTTAGCTAGTAAAACAGAAAACAATAATATTTTCATTGTGTATTGAGCTCTTTGCCTGGAGTTCCACTTTAAGTTTTATGATCTGTTCTATTTCCATCAAGATACAAATCTGTAAAGAGTTTATCATCTATTTTTAATAAAGCCGGCTGGATTTTCATCAGGGTGTTTCTTACATAGAGTAGTGGTAGTTATAAAATGTCTCTTCTCTATATGTAATACATCAGACCAGTACACACATTTTTTTGAATAAAGTATATTTATTGCATTTTGGAGTTTTACATTTTTCCAATGAAATTTTTATATCAGTTATAAAGAAAAATGATTGCGCTGCTAGTGAAAATAATATATAAGCTGCCACCACCAACAATAAGACTAATTGTAAATGGAAATGTGATGAAAAAGTGCAGCGCTACAAATGCGATATCTACCCAAAGTGTAAACTGAGTAATAAGTGAACGTGCAAAACAGCAGTAATGTTTTTTGGGGCAAAAAAAAGTGCATTAATCGTTAAATTCAGTGCTATTAATGGTAACCTTAATGCAAATAACACCCAAGGGTCAAGTGACTCCATATAAGCAAAAATGACATATAAAGTGAAGAAATATATATAAATAAACAATATACAAAAATGAAGTAAAACTTTTGATTGTACAATGATTGTATATCTGAGTGTTGCTGTATTTTATATGAATGGTCCCATGGATGGGAACCAGTCTGGGGCAATGTACAGTCCTCGCTCCTTACAATGTAATCTCCATACCAAAATTAAAGTCAGTCTATTGTTTTTATATTGTATATAAAAAAAAGTAAAATATCTGAATACTTACCTCTCCAGGGGACAGTGAATCAAATATCTGCTCCAACCTCCTGCAGAGTCTTCAGTCCGGGTATGTTGGGTGTCGGGTCCCCCGCTGTATTCGGTGGTCGGCTCCTATATCACTAATGTGTCCTTGTGTATGAGAATCGCTCTATAATTCTGTAATACAGAGAAGTGAAGTGTGACGTATGAAGATGAGATGTGATTTGCATGTTTCCTGTCCCCCATATGTGATGTCGGGGGGTTTCCCCCTAATGATTGCAGCTGTTATATAGGAGACATTGTACAGGTGACATCTCAGTAGTCTGTGTGTGTCAGTGCAGAGACATCAAGATGGGTTCTCAGGGGGTTCTGGTGCCTCTCATACTGCTTTATATTCAGGGTGAGGACATCATTTTATTGGTTTGGATGAATCGTTATATTTTCTGGACATAGATATTAAATGTTTCCTGTTTTCTTATCCTCAGGGAGTTGGGCACAGATTATATTGACACAATCTCCAAATCATGTCACTGCAAATCCAGGAGACACAGTCACCGTCTCATGTAAATCCAGTGCTGGTATCAGCAATGCGTTACACTGGTACCAACAGAAACCAGGACAACCTCCAACACTGATTATCAGATATGCAACCAATCTTCAGTCTGGAGCCCCAACCAGGTTCAGTGGATCTGGATCAGGAACAGATTTCACTCTTACAATCAGAGATATAAAGGATGAAGATGCAGTAATATATCACTGTCAGCAGGTTGCTCAGTACCCTCTCACACAGTGATACAGAGCCGTACAAAAACCTCCTTCCTCTTTTATCAGCAATGACATTTCACATCACATTTAGAATTGCACTGAATGAGGATCAGTTATCTCTATAATTAGACTACAATTAGCTCTGTGTAGTTGCTTTAAACTTAGAGTCTTAGCGAAAACAAAAAGATTTCCAAAGCTGTCACCTGGGAGAGGCGGTGTTTGAACAGGCAGTGAGCAGTACAGCCCAAAACCCAGGAACTCTATAGCCAGAAAGCTGTGGTGAGCAAGTCCACAGCCAAGAGCAAATTGTGTGTGTATGGGGAGACAGACTGAAGATCCAAGAGTACCTACAATAACCAGGAGGATGGGGATTCCGTCAAAAAAAAAAAAATTTGGGTTCAAAAATTAGGGGGGGGATTTTAAATTCTTTCCTTTTGGGGGGAACCCCCCACAAGTGGGCTTATTGTTAAAGCCCAAAAGTAATTTTAAAGGAATTTTTGGTTTTGGGGGGCAACTTAAACTTTTGGCAATGAATTTTAATTTTTCACAGAAAAATAATAAAATTAAAAAGAAACCCCCCAAAAGAATTTGAATAGAAAAGAAATATTTTGTTTAAAAGTAAAAAAAATTAAATTTATTAAAAATTTTAAAAAAAAAAAAATTTCCAAAAGGGGGCCCCCCTTTCTAAAAATAATTTTTAATTTAATCATAAAAAAGGGTAGGAAAGAGTTAAAAAAAAAAAAAGGAAAAAAAGAACTATTAAAATAATAAAAAGAATTAAAAAAAAACCTAGGGTTGGGAAAGTAGAATTTTTTAACCCTTTTCCCAAATTTCCAAAAAGAATATTTGGGGGAAAAGAATTGGCAAATTTTAAAAATTGAAATAGGAATAATAAATTCCCCGGGAATTTTCCCCTTTGGAAATAAACAAAGAAGAATTAAAAAAGAACCAAAATAAATCTTCCGAAAATTGTAAAATTTCAAAAAAAATAAATTTTGAATTTGTGGCCCAAAAAGGGATAGGGTTTGTTTTGGCTTTTTCAAATTTTTAAAATTAAAAAAATTTTTTTAAAGAAAAAAAATAGAACAAAAAAAAATTAAAAGAAATTTTAAAAATTTAATTTTAAATTTTTTTTTTTAAAAAAAAAACCATTTTTAAAAACCCAAATAGGGAAACCAAAAAAATTTTTAAATTTTTAAAAAGGAAAAGTAATTTAAAAGGAAAAAGGTTTTTTCCCCCTTTCTCCTTCTAAAACCCCGTGTTCTTTTCCCAATATATTCTTTTTAAAAAATTTTTCAAAAAAAATTATTTTCAATTTCAAAAACAAATTTTATTCTTGTTTTTGAATTTATTTTTATTTTTTTATTCTTTCATTTTCCCCCTTTAAAACAAAGTGGGGTTTAAAATTTTATTTTTAAAAGGGGGGGTTTTCAACAGGGGTTTTCCCATAAAAAGAGTGGGAAGGGGGGTAAAAATTTTTCCATTTAAAAACAACCATTTCCAAAATTTTTGAAAAAGAAATTTTTTGGGCCCGAATTTAATTTTTTTAAAATTTGGGAAAAAGTTGCCCCTCAAGGGGGGAAAATTTAAATAAAACAAAACAAGTAAAAGAAATTTTAAAATTTACCAACAAACGATAATAACCCCCAAATTCGAGACTAAATAAAAGGAAAACAGGAATTTTTTAAAAAAAGTCATTTCGGGTTTGAGGGTTTAAGGAACCCCTCCCAATGAAATCCAATTTAACAAAAAAGAAAAATGTTTGGTTATTTAAAAAAAAAACAAAAATGGGTTTTTTGTTGACAATTTGAAACTGATTTCCCCGTAAAGGAAATGGGGGAAGGCCCAGGGGTGGTAAAAGCCCGGGGAAGTCTCCTTCCCCCATTTAAAAACCATTCCAAAATTTAAATGAAAATTAAGTTTTTTAAATTTAAAAGAAAGAAAAAATTTTTTAAAAAAAATTCCCCAGTTAAAACGGTTCCCGCAGACCCAAAATTAAAACCGGGGTTTGGGGGTTGGTTTTAACTGGGGGTTTATTCAAAGGGCCTTTTTAAAACCCCCATAATTTTTAAAAAAAGAAAAGGGCAATTAAAAGAGGTTTTTGTTTTCCCGCCCCCTTGTGAAAATTTGGGGGGGGCCCCCCAAGGTTACATTTAAAGGAAAAACATTTCGGGACAAAAAATTTAAGTCCCCTTTTTGATGCCATCAAATTTTCCAAAGGGGCCCTTCCCCCCAAACGCTTAAAACAGGGTAGGAAAATTTTTTTGGGTTTGGGAAATTGGTTTTAATTTTGGGGGAAAGGGGTATTAAATGGTTTCCCCCTTTTCCCTTTTCCCTCAAATTGGGGGCCTTTTTAAAGGGGAAAACTAAAATACATGGAGAGAAGGTATGATTGTTCAGGAACTACACCCTTCACTATCAGAGGATAACATTAAAAGGGGTATAGACACTATACCAGACAAACTCAATCCATACAACTCTATACCAACTATTTCATTGTATATCGTACTTATACTCACCAATAAGGAACAGAAGAACTATGCAGTTCGCCCACTCTACCAAATGTCACTCAAGACAACACTCAGGACAACACTCAGATCTTAACACAGATTAACAAGACTCAATAACTAATAGCTCAGAGAAAGCCTAGATGTCTTTCCTTGAAAGAAATCTCTGACAACAACGGAGACATTACTTGCCCATTCCTGAGTTATGTGGTGCTGAGAGGAAGAAAAGAAAAAGGAAGGGAAACTTTTATTTTGTGTTTTGTTCTTTTTCTCATTATCCATATAATTACTCACAGTCTTATTATAATGACTTTATTGATACGGGAGAGCACCATGTCTAAATAAGTCAAAGGAGAAGGAAATACTATAGCATATAGCAATATATCTTTGCCCAGAGATATTTTGATCCTTAAAAACAAAATAACTCTATGGTATTAAAACATCCACTTACAAAAGTCCATATTAATATACCTAGATGTCATTAACAAAGGAATGCATAATTCCTTCTCCTTTGCAATAGAGATCACATACTCTTTTACTACATTATTCGAACACTACTGCTCCCATGATTACTTTATACACCCCTTCTCTGTATGTTGGTCTATGTTGTTTAATGTTTCATTGAATTATGACTACAGTTATCAATGTTTTTCAAGTTATAGAACCTAGTCCAGTTGAGATGTTATGTGATAAAAGTGAATATGAGAGTACACCTATCTGCAGACATCTGAAGAAATTCATACTTCACCTGCTGACAAATATTTACTCTACAAAACACTAGATATTACAACCTTTAAGATTAAAACCTAAGTCAATTCCTGTTTACCAGACAAAATCAAGAATCCCACTGTTATATATGAATCATAGAAGATCGCCCTCTATAATTAAACTACTTGAAATAGACACCATTCATGGAGACTACACCCCCCGATCCATGAAACACACTATCTCACTCACGATCTACTCTTGACATCTAACTGCTGATTCAGATAACAATATCTCCCTCGTCCAGGTCTTTCCACTCACCCCCAACAGAACATAACCTGATATTACTTCAAACTAACAACATTTGTTTTCTAACAACTCACACGACCCTGGATGTCAATTTGATATCTACATACGTGATCCACAGTTAATCTACTCTAACCCCCCTCTTTCATACCCTAAGTTCTCTACACCCCTCAATCCCTCGCTGCTTTTTGCTTTACCTCCTCCTCCCCCCCTTTTTTTTTTTATTTCTACCCTTCTTCCCTCCATCTTACCAGACTCCTAAACTCAAACAATATAGCATACTCAGGCTTGGGAAGATCTCCCACTAATATATCATGCAACATAAACATATTGGCTTAAATACACCAGAAAAGAGGAGTACAAAATTATACGAATTTGAAAAACAAAAACTACAAATTGTCTATCTCCAAGAGACACACTTTAAAGGTCACCAAATACCCAAACTAACAAATCATTATTTCACTGAAGCCTTTTAATGTGACGAACCCTCATGCCAAAACTGAGGGTGCTTTGATTCTTTTGAGCAAAGAGATATCCTTTTCTACAGAACATGAATTAATTGACCCAGAAGGTAGATACATATTTTTGAAAGGTTCCATGAATGGAAAACAGTGACACATTAGCAAATGTCTACTTCCCGAATAAATCACATGTCACATTTTGCCAATTGATAATTGATAAACTGACGAGCTTTGCCGAGGGTTGTATTCTTTTAGGCAGAGATTTCAACATCCCTCTGAACCCAAATCAATCTACATCCTCAGGCAAATCTTGCATCTCATACAGAATCCTGGAAAAAATAAAAACCTTACTAAAATCAATGACTCTAATTGATACATGCAGAACATTACACCCCACAGGAAAGGATTATACCTTTTAATCCACCCCCCCCCCCCACAAACGCTACACAAGAATTGGTCACCTCTTTATCACACAGAGAGACCTAGCAGACCTTGAAAATGCTGAAATCGGTTCTATGAAGATACCAATTTTGGGAAACCTATTAACAAACAGAAATCTTCCGCAAAAATTTTGTTGGAGGCTAAACGCTTCACTACTAGTTGACCCAAATATCCAATCCCAAATCCAGAACTCACTTACAAAAAAAACATTTATGACCTAGTGCAAAAAATAACTAACCTAGAACTCATCCACAAACCATTACACGCCCAAAAGATGGACCAGGAACTTACACACACTAGGAAAACCCTACAAAATCTATTGACCACAAAGCAAAGAGATCATTATTCCTGAGGAAGTCGATTTATTACAAACACGGGAATAAAGGAAGCAAACTTCTTGCAAAAGCCTTAAAAGAATCAAAATTAGCAAACAATATTCACAGAGTTCGTAATAAAGATGGCATTATGATCCACAAAATAGTAGAACTCTTTCATAACTTCTACACCTCATTTTACAACATTCCGCCCCAAAATAAACCAACACATTTTCCAGGTGACAGAAAACAGACAATTACAGAATACCTAAATAACTGTGACATGCCCACTCTCCCCCAAATTGATACAGCTACACTAGAAGATCCCATAACTTTGGCAGAAGTCTCGAACGCCATTAAAGAATTGAAAACAGGAAAAAGCCCTGGCCCTGACGGCTTTACCTCACAATATTATAAAATGTTTGAAACCACCCTAACAGAACCATTGACAAAAGCCCTAAATGCTATCTCCAAAATTCACAAAGCAGCTAAGGAATTTCTTTTAGCATACATCACAGTGATCCCAAAACCAAATAAAGATCCCACTGAATGCACACATTACAGGCCCATACCCCTATTAAATTTAGACTTGAAACTTCTAGCAAAAATTTTAGCCAACAGAATTAGACCCCTACTTGACAGATGGGGTTTATGCCAAACCGTGAAGCTAAAGACAACACGACTAAAACACTCAACTTAATACATAGAATCCAACAAAGTGACATAGAAGGCCTCCTGCTGTCAAGTGTCAACTGATGCAGAGAAGGACTTTGATGGGGTCTCTTGGGACTATATGTTTGACACCTGCAAACATATCGGGTTTGGTAACAACATGATGACATGGATAAAATCTCTTTACATCAACCCAAGTGTAAAAATAAAAATTAATGAAACCTACTCTGACTCAATATAAATCCATAACGGAACAAAACACGGTTTCCCCCTATCACCCTTGCTATTCATTTTATCTATTAAACCCCTAATTAGGACCATTAACTTACAACAATCGATTCATGGATTTAACATAGATAAAATAGATTACAAAATAGCAGCCAATGCTGATGACCTACTTTTCTACATTACCCAACCCCATATATCTACCCAAACCTAATTAAAACTTTTCTGGATTTCAAATACCTCTCAAATTTAAAAATTAATCATAAAAAAATGTGACGTACTGGGGCTTACACTCTCTAAAAAGACAGAACTACTCACAAGAAAAAAACTGCCCCTTTAAATGGGAAAGTACATCCTTGAATTATTTGGGCATCCACCTCACCCTTAAAATAGAATCCCTTTATGAACACAATTATTAACCATTATTTATAAAGATTGAAACAGATCTAAAGAACTGGAACTCCAAACAGTTTTCATGGTTTGGCAGGGCCGCCATCCTGAAAATGATGGTACTGCCAAGACTACTGTACCTATTCCACACGCTACCCATAGAATTACCAGAGTCTTTCTTTAAAAAATTAGCCTCAATTCAAAGATATTTCTTATGGGCTAAAAAATTACCGCGGTTACAACTTGGTCTTCTTCAACTCCCTAAAACAAAAGGAAAAATAGGCCTTCCTGACTTCAATAAGTACTATTTTGCTACCCATTTATCTAGAATAATAGACTGGCATTGCCACGATCATTACAAGGACTGGGTTAACCTTGAAAAATCCTGGTCAAAACTTGCCAGACAACACTTACCTTGGACTGATCCTGGTCAATACCCTCCTATTATTAAAGGACATCCTTTGATACACACAACTTTGAAGATATTCCATAAAATCGCAGCCAAGCATAAACTTTCTGCTACACCCAGTCCCCTATCCTCATTAGCAAACAATCCCGACTTCCCACCTGGACTTGACAACAAAACCCTTTTCAAAGACGATACTACTAAACCTTTACTAGCCTACCATTGCCTACACAACAATAAATTAAAATCATATACAGACGTACAACACGAACTAGGCACAAAACCCCCCAACTTTTGGATCTACTTACAAATCCACAACTTTATACTAAACAATAAAAAAAGACTATATAGTTAGACCTCTCACCAATTTTTAACTTATTTGCCTCAATCAAACCCCAATAAAAAAGACCACTTCTCTTATGTATAACTGGTTATCACAGCCGACGTCCGATCTCCCGGATAAATACAAAAAAATGTGGAAGGACGATCTAAACATGAAATTCTCAGATCTACAATGGGAAAAAGCCAGTGTGTTTACCCATTAATGCTCCCTAAGCACACGTATGCAAGAAATATTGTATAAAATCCACACTCAGTGGTATATCACACCGACAAAACTTAAAAAATGGTCTCCCAGAGAATCGGACGTTTGCTGGAGATGCAATAAAGAAAGGGGGCTACTTCCTTCATTTATGGTGGAACTGTGCCCTCATTCAAACCTAGTGGTCCCAGGTTAAAAAGTGGATTGTCCACATCATGGACATTTAGATAGAACTAAATGCAGCATGTTGCTTACTACATATTAATGACCTTTCGTAAATACAAAGATTCTCTCACAAGACACTTGCTCAATGCTGCCAAAGCATTAATTCCAGTCAACTGGAAATCCAAAAATACTCCAATAATAAAAGACTGGCTTACAAAAGTTAAATCAATCTATGAAATGGAGAAAACAATTGCCATAACAAGGGAAAACACAACTCAACAAAGGTGGAAACCTTGGTACACCTTCACTCTATCAGAGAAATATAAAAAAAACAACCTCCACTGAATTCTCCTTATGGATCTTCTTTCCATTGTTTCAACCATTTCAATTTAACTTTACACAATATACTCCTTATATGTACTTGTGTTCATGAATGTTCATGAATGTTTGCTATATGTATACGTGCACTACCGGGGCTGAAGATCCGGGAACAGGTGATCCTATCCCCCTCACCACTACAGCACTATAAGCACCTTAACAGCGCTTTTTATCCATTTAAATGTGAGTTTGATGTATTACATGTTTTAAAGATAATTAAATATTACTTAAATATTACTTAAGTGGTATTACACTATTGTGTGCCTTTATTACTCTCCCTATTGGATATGTGAGGAGGCTTGGTGGAGATATCTTGGAGAAAGGTGTGCAGCCAGTGTGAGCAGGAGGCTAACAATGAGAGGTGTCCACAGCAGCCAGAACAGGAATAAAAGAAAGAATCAAGATCCTCGGCTGATGCAAAGCATTTCAGGCTTAATATTTAAGCCCTTAAGGTGAGGGCACACCTGACGTGGGGAGGAGAGCACAATCTGCATGAAGTCACTTGGCACTTTATTTATTAATATGGACTGTTTGTTTCTATTTTTATTTATTATTTGATGGACTTGATTGCATTACATTGATTTATCCACGCTATATCATTTGGAACCCACGGAGCACGAGCACTTTTCTTATATATTTGACACTGTATATATATATATACATGTATATATAATTTTTATATATATTTTTTCACATTAGATTTTATATATATATTGTTTTATCAATATTCATATTTACTGTACATCCAGTGCTGAAATTTATGGCTACCTAGCCTGGTACCAACAGAAGCCCCAACAACCTCCAAAATGTCTTATAAATGCTCAAATCTATCGTCCATCTGGGATCCCGGACAGGTTCCGTGGTTTCAGATCTGGAAATGTATACACACTAACTTTTACTGGAGGGACTGAAGATGATGAAGGACATTATTACTGTTTGCAGTATCACACCACCCCGTACACACAGTGATACAGAGCCCTACAAAAACCTCCTTCCTCTTTTATAACCCACAGTAATCATTCATGTGATGACATAACATATAAATAGCTGTAATACAATTCTGAAAATTAATTGTGATCATTAGCAGGGAAATTATTCATTTCATTTTGGATGAAAGAAAAAGGTGTCACCCATATCAATTATCTGATAATCTGTAATCATTTTATAAATGGTATCAGCTGGAATCTATCTGGTTGGTACAGAAAACACAGACACTGTCATTCAATTTTTATTAGAAGAGACTGCAATAGTAAATAGTAAAACTCTTGCAAAAAAATAAAAATAAATTAAGTGTAAAGTATGTATAACACAGATCACTAATATCTCAAATAAGATTTAATATGTTATTTCAAAAGCATTTCAAATGCAATTTGCAATATCTTTATATCTGTTGCTTTTGTTAACCTATTGCCACCCACATAACACATACAAGTGGTGGCAAACAGGCACATATTGCACATATCTGCATTCATGGGCAGCAAAGTTTTCTGTGCTCTCAACATAGTAACCGAGTAGTCTAATGCCGCGTACACACGAGCGGATTTTCTGTCAGAAAAAACTTGGATGGTTTTTCCGACGGAATTCCGCTCACGCTTGGCTTGCATACACACGGTCACACAAAAGTTTGTTTCAACCGTCAAGAACGCGGTGACATACAACACTACGACGAGCCGAGAAAATGAAGTTCAACATTTCTGAGCATGCGTCTAATTGTTTCCGAGCATGCGTAGGAATTTTGCACATCGGAATTGCTACAGACGATCAGAATTTTTTCCGAGCGAAAAATTGAGAACCTGCTCTCAATCTTTTGCTGGCTGGAATTCGGCCAGCAAAAGTCCGATGGAGCATACACATGGTCACATTTTCCAACCATAATTAGAATATGATATATATATATTTTGTTCATATTCTAATTATGATTTATTTCTCTAAACAGAGACACACAAGCTCCTGAAGAAGCGTCGTACAGGTCGCGAAACATGTTGAGCAAGTTTTTAAATACATTTAGCAAGGATCTTTGAACACCAGAATAGGACAAGCTGTTTTTTCTCAAGTGTGGGTTCTCCTCGATACATACTAAGTACAGCCCCACAGGAAGTATCTAAGTTGCCTTTTCCTATATCTTGGTTTGTTTTCAATGCTCCTCGATTTTCTTCTATGTTTATGTATTTTAAATTACACTATATGTAGTTAATGTATGTGAATTATTAACATTTGTTTACAATTTTCAAATGTGCCTCT
Organism: Lithobates sylvaticus; assembly: GCA_028564925.1. NCBI lineage: Eukaryota > Metazoa > Chordata > Amphibia > Anura > Ranidae > Lithobates > Lithobates sylvaticus. The sequence goes on from CM053026.1 coordinate 727,507,795, forward strand.
AAAGTCCATTTTTCCTTATTCAAAACAAAACTATTATCAGGATGTGGCACACTATTATTCAGGGGTGTAATTGCTACCCCAGGGCATAGCAATTAAATTATTTTCTGTGTAGAAACCAATCAGCTTCTAACCTCAGCTTGTTCATTTAAGCTTTGGCAATAGAACCTGGAAGCTGATTGGTTTCTATGCAGAAGTGAACCTGATTTTACACTCTCCAGTTTTAGTAAATAAACCCCACAATGTTTAACAAAGACCCAATAAGATCAGAGTAGTGGAAGGACACATGAACACATCATTCTTTTCAGTAGCAAAATATTTTGCACTTCTTTATGACCATATTGTAGGTATGCTCTACACAATTTTCTTTTTACTAATAACTCCACCCAAAGTCAAATTAACTTGGATTTTCAGTATAGTTTGCTATATTTTCCTAAATAAACATATTTCTTTATAACATTCTTTCTTGCATTGGTGAGCATCATTGTAAATCAGTAAATGAGGTGTAGAATATGAAATCTAGTGGATTTGCATTGTATGATTTGCATGTTTCCTGTCCCCCATATGTGATGTCGGGGGGTTTCCCCCCTAATGATTGCAGCTGTTATATAGGAGACATTGTACAGGTGACATCTCAGTAGTCTGTGTGTGTCAGTGCAGAGACATCAAGATGGGTTCTCAGGGGGTTCTGCTGCCTCTCATACTGCTTTATATTCAGGGTGAGAGATTCTCATAGTAATTATATAATGATAAGGGGGGGCATTGCAGAAAAAATAAATAAAATCATATTCTTATTTTCTCAGGATCCTGGGCACAGATTACACTGACACAGACTCCAAATGAGATCACTGCAACTCCAGGACAGACAGTCACCTTCTCATGTAAATGCAGTTCTAGTATCTGGGCCGACTACTTTCACTGGTACCAGCAGAAATCAGGACAACGTCCAACACTGATTATCTGGAGTACAAGCAACCTTCAGTCTGGAGTCCCAGCCAGGTTCAGTGGATCTGGATCTGGATCTAGAACAGATTATACCTCTTAAAATCAGCGACATAAAGGATGAAGATATTGCAGTTTATTACTGTCAGCAGTATAGGAGCTCCCCTCTCACACAGTGATACAGAGCCATACAAAAACCTCCTTCCTCTATTTCTTCTACTTACAATGAACAATGTATCTTGTATAGAAAAGGCTCCATAGTCTGTGTCTGTCAGTCCAAAAGACACCCAAATGGGTTTCCAGGTATTATTCTGTTCTGTCATTTTGTTTTAAAATCCGGGTGAGAGTTTTGTAGGGTCATAAAGTATAAGGTACAGCAAGAGTTGTATAAAATTCTCTAGCTTTATGTATAAACACTAAGCATGACTTTCTTTCACACTGTAACAGCATGTATGATCGAACATAAAAGCATCCCGTCATAATGTGTTTTGCATAAGCTACATAACAGTGTCTGTTACAATACAGAAGCCACTAGGTGCAATGCCCAAATAGGTCACTAGGTGGCAGCAAATACAACGTAATAGAACCCAATAAATGCAGACTACAGCGAGGGATGACGAATACAAAAAAGTAGAGCTGCACAATTCTGGCTTAAATGAGAATCACAATTTTTTTTTTGTTTAGAATAAAGATCACATTTCTCTCACGATTTTTCATGGCATAACATCATCTGTCACATTCTACAAAAAAATTGGGCTAACTTTACTGTTTAGTTTTTTTTTTAAATTCATTAACCACTATGCGACCGCCGGCTGTCTATTGACAGCCAGGCGGCGCAGCTCTCAGGGCGGGCCCGTGTCACTGGGCACCTGATGCGCGTGCCCAGCGGCCGCGATGTCCGCCGGGCACCCTGCGATTGTCCGGTAACACAGCGGAATGTGGATCTGTGTGTGTAAACACACAGATCCACGGTCCTGTCAGAGGAGAGGAGCCAATGGTGTGTTCTCAGTACAGAGAAACACCAATCGGTCTTCTCCGCTTGTGTGTCCCCTCCCCCCGCAGTTAGAATCCCTCCCAGGGAACATATTAACCCCTTCAGCGCCCCCTAGTGGTTAACCCCTTCCCTGCCAGTCACATTTATACAGTAATCAATGCATTTTTATAGCACGGATCGCTGTATAAATGTGAATGGTCCCAAAAATGTGTCAAAAGTGTCCGATATGTCCGCAATATCGCAGTCACAATAAAAATCACAGATCGCCGCCATTACTAGTTAAAAAAAATAAAATAATAAAAATGCTATAAATCTATCCTCTATTTTGTAGACGCTATAACTTTTGTGCAAACCAATCAATAAACGCTTATTGCAAATTTTTTTACCAAAAATATGTAGAAGAATATGTAAACTGAGGAAAAAAATTTTTTATATATATTTTTTGGGGATATTTAGTATAGCAAAAAGTAAAAAAATATATATTTTTTTTTTTAAACTTGTCCCTCTTCTTTTGTTTATAGCGCAAAAAAAAAAAAAAAACGCAGAGGTGATCAAATACCACCAAAAGAAAGCTCTATTTGTGGGGAAAAAATTATAACAATTTCATTTGGGTACAGTGTTGTATGACCGCGCAATTGTCATTCAAAGTGTGACAGCGCTGAAAGCTGAAAAATGGCTTGGGCAGGAAGGGGGCGAAAATGCCCGGTACTGAGGTGGTTAAAGGGTATTTTTTCCCCAAAAAAATTGCGTTTGAAAGACCGTTGCACAAATACAGTGCGACATAAAATATTGCAACAACCACCATTTTGTTCTCTAGGGCTTCTGCTAAATATATATATATATATATATATATATATATATATATATATATATATATATATATATATATATATATATATATATATAATGTTTGTAGGTTCTAACACATTTTTTAGCAAAAAATATTGATTTTAACTTGTAAGCAACAAGTGTCAGAAAAAGGCTTAGGCCGCGTACACACGATTGGACATTCCGACAACAAAACCGTGGATTTTTTTCCAATGGATGTTGACTCAAACTTGTCTTGCATACACACAGTCACACAAATGTTGTCGGAAATTCCGAACATCAAGAACGTGGTGACGTACAACACGTATGACAAGCTGAGAAAAATTAAGTTCAATAGCCTCGAATCTGCTTGATTCCGAGCATGCGTGGAATTTTGTGCATCGGAATTGGGTACATACGCTCAGAATTTCCGACAACAACTTTTGGCCAATAGATGTCAGTAGAGTTCCTGAGTTCAGTTCAGCTTATGAAAAAAAAGATAATGGCAGGGCTCAAAATTTCAAGTCCTGAGCTACTAGCCAGGCCTCAAGGGTTACTCGCCACCAGTTGCCCCACCCAACTCCTACCCTGCCCCGCCCCTAATTCCACCCCTAAACACTGCCTCATAAATTATATCATGAAATTACCCTTAAATGTTTTATGCAAAATTAAGCAACTTTATCCATGCTCATCAATGCAGTCTCACCCTTGTCCACCAATGCAGCCTCACCCTTGTCCACCAATGCAGTCTCACCCTTGTCCACCAATGCAGTCTCACCCTTGTCCACCAATGCATCCTCAACCGTGTCCACCAATGCAGCCTCAACCGTGTCCACCAATGCAGCCTCAACCATGTCCACCAAAGCAGCCTCACCCGTGTCCACCAATGCAGCATCACACTTGTCCACCAATGCAGCCTCACGCTTGTCCACCAATGCAGTCTCACCCGTGTCCACCAATGCAGCCTCACCCGTGTCCACCAATGCAGCCTCACACTTGCCCACCAATGCAGCCTTACCCATGTCCACCAATGCAGCCTCACACTTGTCCACCAATGCAGCCTTAACCGTGTCCACCAATGCAGTCTCACCCATGTCCACCAATGCAGCCTCACACTTGTCCACCAATGCAGCCTCACACGTGTCCACAAATGCAGCCTCACCCATGTCCACCAGTGCAGCCTCAACCGTGTCCACCAATGCAGCCTCACACTAGTCCACCAATGCAGCCTCACACTAATCCACCAATGCAGCCTCACACTTGTCCACCAATGCAGCCTTAACCGTGTCCACCAATGCAGCCTTAACCGTGTCCACCAATGCAGCCTCACACTTGTCCACCAATGCAGCCTCACACTTGTCCACCAATGCAGCCTCACACTTGTCCACCAATTCAGCCTCACGCTTGTCCACCAATGCAGCCTTAACCGTGTCCACCAATGCAGCCTCACACTTGTCTACCAATGCAGCCTCACACTTGTCCACCAATGCTGCCTACCTGTGTCCATCATGAAGTGGAGCAGAGGAGAAGAAGAGCCTTGCTGGCTGGATGATTTGAGCGCCTAGGGACATTACTGGAACAGCTTTGATTCAATAGCCGAGTTTTACCGATCGGCGTCCCGTACAGCCCCGCCCCCTGGCCAGGGAACTTTGATACACATCACTCGTCCCGGGTTTGACGGGTGATCTGAAATGAAGCGAGTGCTATTGAAATGAAAGCCGCTAGTGATGTTCCCTGCTCTCTGATCATCCAGCCGACTCTCTCCTCTCTTCCCCTCGCTGGGAAAAGGACTCACCGTCCGGCAGTGCTCACCCCCCCCCCCCCCTATGCTCCCAGACAGCCCTTCCTTGCCAGCCCTTAAAATTCACTCGCAAAATACGAGCAGGCGAGTGAAAATTTTGAGGGCAGATAATGGGGTTGATTTACTAAAGGCAAATCCACTCTGCACTACAAGTGTACTTGAAAGTGCAGTCGCTGTAGATGTAGGGCCAGCTCCAAATCATACAATCACTGTGACAGCCAATCATAGTGTTCATGTGATAAAACAGACCTTCCTACCCCCCAGGTGTAATAGCCCGGCTAAAGAGACACTGGGGTCTAGGTGGGAAGTGGTTAAAATAATATCTGAAAAAATGTCCACACAAAGACACTTTCTATTAGGGCTCATTGTCCCTGCTCACATGCTAAATTCTACATTTTTGGCTGCAGTAAGCAGTGGCATCCATTAGGGGTGCATGGGTGTTGCCCCCCCATCTATGCATCCGGCCAAATAATCTACATTCAGGGCACCGGATGCATCGATTCTAATGAGGGAGGGGGCTTCAAAAAGGGTGGGATCGGGACGCAGAGTACTGGCCTCTGAGCCCACCCAGTTATGTAAAAATAGCGAATGAATATTTGCTATTCTCACACTGATCCTCCTCCCAGCCAATCAGGACCCATCACCTGATTGGCTGAAAGGACAGGCGATCCTATTGGACAGGACCCGCCACCCGATTGGCTGATAGGATAGGTGATACTATTGGATGACTAGGAGGAGGAGGGGGGAGGAGACGCACGGTGGAAGACGCCATGATGCAAAGGAGGAGGAGATGCCCACTCGCCGCTCACCGCCCATAGGAGCGCTGCCTGCCTGGAACCTAGATGGGGTAAGTGCGGAGCTGGATGACCGACTGTGAGACTCCCCGGGGGGGTTGTTTGCTGGGCCCCCAAAAATAAAAAACCCACCAGCTGCCACTGGGGTGGAGTGATGTGCATTTCAGTGCATCACACTTTTTACTTTTTTATTTTTTTCAACTTTATTTGAAGTGTACAAAATGACACTTCATTAATGTCTCTGCACAGCAGTGCGGTACATTGTGCTGCTGTGTAGTGACATGAGGTGCCAAACTGAGTGCTGCAATGAAATTCTACATGTCTGAATTTTACAGAAGCTCCTTGCACCCAACCTCTGGTCTGTGTTGCAGTGTGACTTAGGGAACATAGGAAACAATTGTATTCTAGTGCTGACTGGCAAATATCCATTGCACAAAAATGACAATCACCGCACTATTTGTGAAGGCGCCTTTAGAGGGGGATAACACTCTGCCATGTCCTCCAATTGCTCTCTCGGATTGTCACCTTGTCACATGATCTCCCACAGGGGATTATTAGTGCTGACACACATCACACAGGAGGGGTCCACTTTTGTAGCCTCCAAGAAGCCCACCCTAAGAAATGATATGCAGCATTGTGGCTTCAAAAAGACTGAAGGAAATCAGCAGTGCTAAGATGTAACAAGGGATTAAATAGCTGTTAGTGGAGACATTTGTTACAATAGAACATACACTCACCGGCCACGTTATTAGGTACACCTGTTCAGTTGTTGGTAACACAGATTACTAATCAGCCAATCATATGTCAGCAACTCAATGCATTTAGGCATCTAGATGTGGTGAAGACAACTTGCTGAAGTTCAAACTGAGCAATAGAATGGGTAAGAAGGGGGATTTAGGTGACTTTGAACATGGCATGGTTGTTGGTGCCAGACGGGCTGGTATAAGTATTTAAAAAACTGCTGATCTCCTGGGATTTTCACACACAATTATCTCTGAGAATGGTCTGAAAAAGAGAAAATATCCAGTGATTGGCAGTTGTGTAGACTTAAATACCATGTTGATGCCAGAAGTCAGAGGAGAATGGGCAGACTGGTTTGAGATGATAAAAGGGCAACAATAACTCAAATAACCACTCGTTACAACCAAGGTATGCAGAATACCATCTCTGAATAAATGGAACACATCAAACCTTGAAGCAGATGGGCTACAGCAGCAGAAGATCACACCGGGTGCCACTCCTATCCGCTTAAGAACAGGAAACTGAGGCTACAATTCGCACAGGTTCACCCAAATTAGACAATAGAAGATTAAAAACGTTGCCTGGTCTGTTGAGTCTCGATTTCAGCTACGACATTCAGATGGTGGGGTCAGAATTTGGTGTAAGCAGTTTGCTCGTTCATTTGCTGCTGCTTCTACTTTTTGAATGGTTCTACTTTTTGAATGGTCCTTGCCATTACTAATAGAAGGTCCCATAATAACACATTTAGGTCTGAAATACACAGGGGTTTATTTACTAAATCCGGAGAGTTTTAATTAGAATATGAGATATATATATATATATATATATATAGAACCTGCTCTCAATCTTTTGCTGGCTGGAATTCGGCCAGCAAAAGTCCGATGGAGCATACACACGGTCGCATTTTCCGACCATAATTAGAATATGATATATATATTTTGTTCGTATTCTAATTATGATTTATCTCTCTAAACAGAGACACACAAGCTCCTGAAGAAGCGTCGTACAGGTCGCGAAACATGTTGAGCAAGTTTTTATATACATTTAGCAAGGATCTTTGAACACCAGAATAGGACAAGCTGTTTTTTCTCAAGTGTGGGTTCTCCTCGATACATACTAAGTACAGCCCCACAGGAAGTATCTAAGTTGCCTTTTCCTATATCTTGGATTGTTTTCAATGCTCCTCGATTTTCTTCTATGTTTATGTATTTTAATTGAAGTGTACACTATATGTAGTTAATGTATGTGACTTATTAAAATTTGTTTACAATTTTCAAATGTGCCTCTAAAGTCCATTTTTTCTCATTCAAAACAAAACTATTATCAGGATGTGGCACACTATTATTCAGGGGTGTAATTGCTACCCCAGGGCATAGCAATTAAATGTATTTTCTGTGTAGAAACCAATCAGCTTCTAACCTCAGCTTGTTCATTTAAGCTTTGGCAATAAAACCTGGAAGCTGATTGGTTTCTATGCAGAAGTGAGCCTGATTTTACACTCTCCGGCTTCAGTAAATAAACCCCACAATGTTTAACAAAGACTAGACATGTGCACAACAAAAAAATTAGTTTATTTTAGTTTCGTTTTTTTCTTTTCCGTTGATTCGTAAGGATTCGTAAATTTGTAAGTCGTCGGTGTTCGTATTTGTAACGATTCGTATTTTCGTAAGAGTTATTTTTTTTGATTCGTTTTTCTGTTAGTTTAATTTTCGTTTATTCGGACGCATTTGTATTTTCGTAGATTTAGTTACATTCGTACTTTCGTTAGATTGATTTATTCGTACTTTCGTAACATTATTTTTCGTAGATTCGTAATCGAAGCATAATTCATAATTTTATGTAATGTGTATGCTATTATTACATTTTAAGAGACACAGAAAATTACGAATTGAAAAAAAAAGTTACGAATGTACGAATTTTTTCGTTCAATCCATTCCAGGCACGTTAAGCAGCGCCATTGTAAGAGACACGGAAAATTAAGAATCGAAAAAAAAAAAGTTACGAATGTACGATTTTTTTCGTTCAATCCATTCGAAGCACGTTAAGCAGCGCCATTGTAAGAGACACGGAAAATTAAGAATCGAAAAAAAAAAAAAAAAAAAAAAAAAAAAGTTACGAATTTACAAATTTTTTCGTTCAATCCATTCGAGGCATGTTAAGCAGCGCCATTGTAAGAGACACGGAAAATTAAGAATCGGAAAAAAAAAAAAAGTTACGAATTTACGAATTTTTTCGCTCAATCCATTCGAGGCACGTTAAGCAGCGCCATTGTAAGGGACACGGAAAATTACCAATGCAACAAAAAAAAAAAGTTACGATTGTACGAATTTTTTCATTCATTTTGATTTTTGTTGTTCCTGTTTTCGTTTTTCGGATTTTCTTCTTTCATAGTTTCGTTGTTTCTAATTTGGTTATTTCAGATTTTCGTTGTTTTCATATTCGTTCGATTCGAATGATTCGTTAAAATTTTTAGCGAATCGTTCGTTCATTCGTATGATAACGAATGAACGAAAATAACGAAAAAAAAAGAAAAACAAAGAAAAACAAAACTAATTGCACATGTCTAACAAAGACCCAATAAGATCAGAGTAGTGGAAGGACACATGAACACATTCTTTTCAGTAGCAAAATATTTTGCACTTCTTTATGCCCATATTGTAGGTATGCTCTACACAATTTTCTTTTTACTAATAACTCCACCCAAAGTCAAATTACATTTGGATGGAGTTGTTTACAGGATTTTCAGTATAGTTTGCTATATTTTCCTAAATAAACATATTTCTTTATAACATTCTTTCTTGCATTGGTGAGCATCATTGTAAATCAGTAAATGAGGTGTAGAATATGAAATCTAGAGGATTTGCATTGTATAATTTGCATGTTTCCTGTCCCCCATATGTGATGTCGGGGGGTTTCCCCCCTAATGATTGCAGCTGTTATATAGGAGACATTGTACAGGTGACATCTCAGTAGTCTGTGTGTGTCAGTGCAGAGACATCAAGATGGGTTCTCAGGGGGTTCTGGTGCCTCTCATACTGCTTTATATTCAGGGTGAGAGATTCTCATAGTAATGGTAAAGGGGGGGGGGGGGGCATTGCAGAAAAAAACTAAACTAAATTAAATATAAAATCATATTCTTATTTTCTCAGGATCCTGGGCACAGATTATACTGACACAGACCCTGAATGAGATCACTGCAACTCCAGGACAGACAGTCACCTTCTCATGTAAATGCAGTTCTAGTGTTGGCACCAGCTACTTACACTGGTACCAGCAGAAATCAGGACAACGTCCAACACTGATTATCTATGCTACAAGCAACCTTCAGCCTGGAGTCCCAGCCAGGTTCAGTGGATCTGGATCTGGAACAGATTATTATCTTAAAATCAGCGACATAAAGGAGGAAGATATTGCAGTTTATTACTGTCAGCAGAGTCAGAGCTTTCCTCTCACACAGTGATACAGAGCCGTACAAAAACCTCCTTCCTCTATTTCCTCTACTTACAATGAACAATGGGGGTTAATAACGAAAGGCAAATCTACTTTGCACGACAGTGCAAAGTGCAGTAGGAAGCTCTGCTGCTTTTATTATCCAATCATGTGCAAGCTAAAATGCAGTTTTTTTTTATTTTCCTTGCATGTCCCCCTCGGATCTACAGCGACCAAACTTCCAAGTGCACTTTCAGTGCAATTTCAAGTGAACTTTGCACTTACAGTTTGCACTTGTAGTGCCTTTAGTAAATAACCCCCAGTATCTTTCTTTTTTTTGCACTGTAACAGCATATATGATCGAACATAAAAGCATCAAAGCATCCCGTCATAATGTGTTGTGCATCAGCTAAATAACAGTGTCTGTTACAATACAGAAGCCACTAGGTGCAATGCCCAAATAGGTCACTAGCTGGCAGCAAATACAACGTAATAGAACCCAATAAATGCAGACTACAGCGAGGGATGACTAATACAATAAAGTAGAGCTGCACGATTCTGGCTAAAATGAGAATCACATTTTTTTTTGCTTAGAATAAAGATCACGATTTTCACGGCACATCATCACATTATACAAAAAAATTGGGCTAACTTTCCTGTTGTTTTTTTTTTTTTTTCATTAAAGGGTATTTTTTCCAAAAAAAATGCGTTTGAAAAAATGCGTTTGAAAAACCGGCAGCCTGACAAGTTTATCACAACATCAATTAGGCGGAGATAAAGGGTAACATTGTAAACATTTAGTTATTTTAGATCAAAGGGATGAACTTTAGTCTGTAAATGAGGGTAGTATGGCAATTAAAGGGGGATCCCACTAAAGCATTACATGAAGAAACAAGAGCAATACATTACAGCTTGTATGATCGTCATACAGAGCAAACTGTACTCAGTATCTTTGGGTTGGACGCTCTAAAGAGTAATATTGTGGAGTGACAGTGAAACAACATCACATCCAGACATTAAAAACAAAGATAATAAGATCTCTGATCACAGCATACACTTTCATTTTTTAACCACTTGACCACTGGGCACTTAAACACCCTTAATAACCAGACCAATTTTCAGCTTTCGGTGCTCTCACATTTTGAATGACAATTACTCAGTCATACAACACTGTACCCATATGAAAGTTTTGTCCTTTTTTTCACACAAATAGAGCTTTCTTTTGGTGGTATTTAATCACCTCTGGGTTTTTAATTTTTTGCGCTATAAAAGAAAAAAGACTGAAAATTGTGTAAAAAAAATTTTTTTCTTTCGTTTCGGTTATAAAATTTAGCAAATTTGTAATTTTTCTTGATAAATTTTGGCCAAAATTTATACTGCTACATATCTTTGGTAAAAATAAGTACAAATTGGGGTATATTATTTGGTCTTTGTGAAAGTTATAGAGTCCACAAGCTATGGTGCCAATATCTGAAAATTGATCACACCTGAAGTACTGACGGCCTGTCTCATTTCTTGAGACCCTAACATGCCATAAATATACAAATACCCCCCAAATGACCCCTTTTTGGAAAGAAGACATTCCAAGGTATTTAGAAAGAGGCATGGTGAGTTTTTTGAAGTTGTAATTTTTTCCCACAATTCTTTGCAAAATCAAGATTTATTTTTCTTTTTTTTTTTTTTTCAGAGGCGGCTCTCTAATTAGGCCAATTAGGCGATGGCCTAAGGCCTCGCCCTCTTAGGGGCCTCGCCGCCCCCTAGTTCGCCTAAAGAGCCGCCTCTGCTATCCTCCTGCATCAATCCTAGTACAGTCAGCGGAGCTTGGTGCCCGCCTTGTTCAGTTTACAAACAGTCCTCCTTCTCTCTGCTCACACCACGCCCCATCAGATCACTGCCCAGGACTCTCCACTCCTGTCAATAAAACTCCATTGGACAACTGCCCCGCCCCTCACCACCCCGCCAGCAAATGCTGTCCGTCCCTGGAGCCGATATATTGTGCAAGGGCCAGGGACAGCTAGCAATTCAGCAGGATCGAGAGGGGGCGGGGCTTCGGCGGTGGGGGCGGGGCTTCGGTGGTGGGGGCGGAGCCAATTCCAGTTCACTCGTAGCCTGTCTGTGTGCAGCCGAGCTGAGGATGTGCTGACTGGGCTGAGGGGACAGAGCCTCTGTGTGTGAGGTACATGTGACTGGGGGGGGGGGGTGAATGTCAGGGGTGAACATGTGATTGGGGGTGTGTGCATGTCACTGGGGGGGGTGCATGTCACTAGGGGGGGTGAACATGTGATTGGGGGTGTGCATGTCACTGGGGGGGTGTGCATGTGACTGGGGGTGTGCATGTCACTGGGGGGGTGAACATGTGATGGGGGGTGTGTGCATGTCACAGGGGGGGTGTGCATGTGACTGTGTGGGGTGAACATGCGACTGCGGGGTGTGTGCATGTCACTGGGGGGGTGTGCATGTGACTGGGGGTGTGTGCATGTCACTGGGGGGGGGTGTGCATGTCACTAGGGGGGGTGAACATGTGATTGGGGGTGTGTGTGCATGTCACTAGGGGCGGTGTGCATGTGACTGGGGGTGTGCATGTGACTGGGGGTGTGTGCATGTGACTGGGGGGGTGAACATGTGACTAGGGGGTGTGTGCATGTCACTAGGGGGGTGTGCATGTCACTAGGGGGGGTGTGCATGTGACTGGGGGGGTGTGCATGTGACTGCGGGGTGTGTGCATGTGACTGGGGGGTGTGCATGTGACTGGGGGGGTGTGCATGTGACTGCGGGGTGTGTGCATGTCACTAGGGGGGGTGTGCATGTGACTGGGGGTGTGTGCATGTCACTTGGGGGGTGTGCATGTCACTGGGGGGGTGTGCATGTGACTGGGGGTGTGTGCATGTGACTGGGGGGTGCATGTGACTGGGGGTGTGCATGTGACTGGGGGTGTGTGCATGTCACTGGGGGGGTGAACATGTGATAGGGGGTGTGTGCATGTGACTAGGGGGGGTGTGTGCATGTGACTGGGGGGGTGCATGTGACTGCGGGGGTGAACATGTGACTGGGGGTGTGTGCATGTCACTGGGGGGGTGTGCATGTGACTGGGGGGTGTGTGCATGTGACTGGGGGGGGTGAACATGTGACTGGGGGGGGTGTGTGCATGCGACTGGGGGGTGTGTGCATGCGACTGGGGGGTGTGTGCATGCGACTGGGGGAGGGTGAGCATGCAATGGGAGGTGCAAATGTGACTGGGGGTGTGTGTGCATGTGACTGAGGGGGGTGTGTGTGCATGTGACTGGGGGGGTGTGTGCATGTGACTGGGGGGGTGTGTGCATGTGACTGGGGGTGTGTGTGCATGTAACGGGGTTTGGCATGTGACTAGGGGGGTGTGTATGTGACTGGGGGGGGTACATGTGACGGGGGGGGGGGGTACATGTGACGGGGGTGTGTGTGCATGTAACGGGGGTGTGTGTGTGCATGTGACTGGGGGGGGGGTGAGCATGCAGTGGGAGGTGCAAATGTGACTGGGGGTGTGTGTGCATGTAACGGGGGTGTGTGTGCATGTGACTGGGGGTGTGTGTGCATGCAACGGGGGTTTGGAATGTGACTAGGGGGGTACATGCGACTGGGGGTGTGTGCATGTGACTGGGGGGGTGTGTGCATGTGACTGGGGGGGGGTGTGTGCATGTGACAGGGGGTGTGTGCATGTGACTGGGGGGGTACATGTGACTGGGGGGGTTGTGTGCATGTGACTGGGGGGGTGTGTGTGCATGTAACGGGGTTTGGCATGTGACTAGGGGGGTGTGTATGTGACTGGGGGGGGTACATGTGACGGGGGGGTGTGTGCATGTGACGGGGGTGTGTGTGCATGTGACTAGGGGGTGTGTGTGCATGTGACTGGGGGAGGGTGAGCATGCAGTGGGAGGTGCAAATGTGAATGGGGGTGTGTGTGCATGTAACGGGGGGTGTGTGCATGTGACTTGGGGTGTTCATGTGACTGGGGGTGTGTGTGCATGCAACGGGGGTTTGGAATGTGACTAGGGGGGTACATGCGACTGGGGGTGTGTGCATGTGACTGGGGGGGGTACATGTGACTGGGGGTGTGTGTGTGCATGTGACTGGGGGTGTGTGTGCATGTGACTGGGGGGTGTGCATGTGACTGGGGGGGTACATGTGACTGGGGGTGTGTGTGCATGTGACGGGGGTGTGTGTGCATGTGACTGGGGGGGTACAAGCGACTGAGGGTGTGTGCATGCGACGGGGGGAGGGTGAGCATGCAACGGGAGGTGCAAATGTGACTGGGGGGGTGTGTGCATGTGACTAGGGGGGTGGGCATGCGACGGGGGTGCAAATGTGACTGGGGGTACATGCGACTTGGGGGGGGGGGGTGTGCATGTCACTGGGGTTTACAGTCAGGTCTGCTCAGCCCTCTGCCAGTGTCCCAGTGTGCCAGCTTGTGATTGACAATCCGGGTCCCCCTGACTTGACTCCACCCCACCCTCATCCCCAGCCACCCAGGGCTCCACTGCGGTGGTCGGGAGGTCCCAGCTCAGCCCAGTGCCAATCCTCAGCCATGGTGGGCAAGGCGCTCTTCATTCTGCGCTGGCACTGCTCAAGATCGGCTTCTCTACGGCTATCTCCCACCAGGAGCTCTTCCACTATGAAGAGTCCGAGGGGACCTACTGCTGCCCAACAGGGATGATGAAACCTCTGAGGTGGTGAAATTTCGCACAGCCCCTTCTCTTCTATGAGGCCGAGTTCAAGAAGCTCTATGTAAGTACAGCACCGAGAGACACAGAGAACTGACACCAGCACTAGCGGAGTGTACACCGACACCAGCACTAGCGGAGTGTACACCGACACCAGCACAGAGAGAGCGAGAGAGAGGTTGCTGACATCAGCGGTGAGATAGAGCACACTGCACTGAGATGGAGTGCCCCGACACCAGTACTGAGAGCACTGACCAGTACTCTTATATGCAATTCAATTTTATTGCTTGAATTATTTTTTCCCTAAGACCCCTTTCACACCTAAGCGTTTTTTAGGTGCTACAAAAATAGCACCTGAAAAAAGCGGGTCCTTTAACTCCAGTGTGAAAGCCGGAGGGCTTTCACACTGGAGCGGTGCGCTAGCAGGACGGTAAAAGTAAAAAAAAAAAAAGTAAAAAAGTCCTGCTAGCAGCATCTTTGGAGCGGTGAAGGAGCGGTGTATTCACTGCTCCTATACCGCTCCTACCTATTGAAATCAATGGGACACCGCGGTAATACCGCGGCAATACCGCCGGCAACGCACCGTTGCAGTGGCGCTTTGCGGGGGTTTTAACACTTTTTCGGCCACAAGTGGGGGTTAAAACCGCCCGCTAGCGGCCGAATACCGCGGCTAAAACAACGGTAAAGCAGCGCTAAATATAGCACTGCTTTACTGCTGCCGCCCGCACCGCCCCAGTGTGAAAGCACTGCTTTACCGCCGCCGCCGCCACAGCGCCCCAGTGTGAAAGGGGGCCTTATGGACGTGAGTGGGGCCTCATTTCTAAGTTATGCCTAAGGCCTCACAAAGCCTAGAGCCGCCTCTGAAAAAAAAAATAAAAAAAACGATCCTGGCTTCGATCGTAGCGAGCATTGCATGGTATCGCAGGGTATCGCATGGTATCGCAGGGTATCGCATGGTATCGCAGAATATCACATGGTATCGCAGAATATCGCAGGGTATTGCAGAGTATCGCAGGGTATGGCAGGGTATGGCAGGGTATGGCAGGGTATGGCAGAGTATTGCAGGGTATGGCAGAGTATCGCAGGGTATGGCAGGGTATGGCAGGGTATGTCAGGGTATGGCAGGGTATCGCAGGGTATCGCAGAGTATCGCTGGGTATCACTGGGTATTGCTGGGTATGGCAGAGTATTGCTGGGTATGGCAGAGTATTGCTGGGTATGGCAGAGTATTGCAGGGTATGGCAGGGTATGGCAGAGTATCGCAGGGTATGGCAGAGTATCGCAGGGTATGGCAGAGTATCGCAGGGTATGGCAGAGTATCACAGGGTATGGCAGGGTATGGCAGAGTATCGCAGGGTATGGCAGAGTATCGCAGGGTATGGCAGAGTATCGCAGGGTATGGCAAAGTATTGCTGGGTATGGCAGAGTATTGCAGGGTATTGCATGGTATCACAGGGTATTGCATGGTATCGCATGGTATGGCAGAGTATCGCAGGGTATGGCAGAGTATCGCAGGGTATGGCAGAGTATCGTTGGGTATGGCAGAGTATTGCAGGGTATGGCAGAGTATCGCAGGGTATGGCAGAGTATCGCAGGGTATGGCAGAGTATGGCAGGGTATGGCAGAGTATCGCAGGGTATGGCAGAGTATCGCAGGGTATGGCAGAGTATCGCAGGGTATGGCAGAGTATCGTTGGGTATGGCAGAGTATTGCAGGGTATGGCAGAGTATCGCAGAGTATGGCAGAGTATTGCTGGGTATCGCAGGGTATGGCAGAGTATGGCAGGGTATGGCAGAGTATGGCAGGGTATGGCAGAGTATGGCAGGGTATGGCAGAATATCGCAGGGTATGGCAGAGTATCGCAGGGTATGGCAGAGTATCGTTGGGTATGGCAGAGTATTGCAGGGTATGGCAGAGTATCGCAGGGTATGGCAGAGTATCGCAGGGTATGGCAGAGTATCGCAGGGTATGGCAGAGTATCGCTGGGTATCGCAGGGTATGGCAGAGTATCGCAGGGTATGGCAGAGTATCGCAGGGTATGGCAGGGTATCGCAGAGTATGGCAGAGTATTGCTGGGTATCGCAGGGTATGGCAGAGTATCCATCCATCCATGCTCAGCCATCCCTCCATACCCTGCAATACACTGCAGGCTATTGCTGTGTATTGCAGGGTATGGAGGGATGGTTGAGCATGGATGGATGGATCGGTGGTGGCAGAGCAGGCTGTGGGCACTACAGATCCCGCCCACAGCACTGCTGCCACCGATCCTTTGACGGAGCGATCACGTGGTAAACGGCCGCGATGAGCGGCCGTTTACCGTTTACCGTGATCCGCCGGGTCCAGAGGATCACGGATGTTCTCGAGTGCGCGCCCCAGGGGGCGCGCAAGAGAGGAATTCTGTGAGGACGTCATATGACGCCCTCCCAGAGTTAAGCAACCGGCCTGTAGCTGTCTTTCGGCTATGGGCCGGTTGTGAAGTGGTTAACATCAGCAATGTAATAATAATATAAACAATAAAAATAGATAAAATCACAGCGCTCACAATGATGCATAACAATCAAATAAATAAGTGAAATTAAACAAATTGATGAATGAAAATCAAAAAAACATCCATATAATAGTGAATGATGTTCTCCAATCAATAAAGTGCAATTCTGCTCCCATATTAGAGGTGCGCCTCACCCCCTCCTGTGTCCCCACTCACTGAATGGAATGGACCCCTAGCTTTTCAGTCTAGGGGTCGTTCAGGCTTAAATTGCTGGCCAGGGATGGCAAATTCACACCAGGATCCAGTAAAGATCTTCCTCAATCATATCGGTCATGTGTAGATTGTTTTACCACAAATGAAATGAAAGAAGGGGACTGATAGTGAAGTACAGCTTGGCAAGACTTTATTGTGCAAACTCAAATGGGTACTTACAGAATAAAAGATAAAATCACGCATGGATTAGCAAGGAAATGCAACAGGAAGCGCTGCATCTAGCGTGCGTTCCCCGAAGTGACGTTGTTTGGACTCAAAACCCGAAATTGCGACAACGCGCTTCGCTCTCCCACAAGGTGTCATCAAGGACCATCCTGGATTCCCTGCATGCTTTGCAGCTTTTCCTCTCCTGTTTACTTTCTATTTCTTAGGACTACATATCCCATGGTACCTTGCTGCCCACAAGCAGTGATTTCTGTACTGACTCCGCCTCCTGAAACCCCTCCTCTCATCACCTCTGTAGTACAGAAGACAGGCTCTGTGAAATGTGTGACACAGCAGTGCTACTCACAGGATATAGTGACCTCATGTCACAGAATTCCAAGAAATAAATGTGTGCAGATCTTCACAAAGTAAATTTTGAAACTTCAAGATCCATCAGATTAATAGGAGTTGGCTAGAAATAATTGAAACAGAATGTGGAGATGAATACATGATTTTATATTATGACCATAGATATACTGTACAGTGACAATAATCCATAGACATCTTCTACCTAAACTCTATACTATTTACAGCACTAATAATAGTGATAGCATGAAAAATATGGGTTAAACTTGGATCGCTTTTCAGAGGGGCGGAACTGTAAGTAAAGTAAACTTAGCAGAGAAAATCAGATCTCCTGCCCTGTCAGACAGAATTATGGCCTGTACACACGGTCGGAAAATCTGACGGAAAAGGTCCGATCAGATTATATTGTCCGAAAATCTGATCGTGTGTGCGCTCTGTCAGACTTTTTCCGTCGGAAACTCAGACGGAAAAAATTTGAGAGCAGGATCTCAAATTTTCCGACTACAAAATCCGATCGGACTTTGTCAGATTGTTTGTAGAGAATTCCAATCGGACAAAGTGCCACGCATGCTCAGATCAAATTACGAGACCAAAGCTATTGGCTACTAGCCTAAACGTAGTCCCATCGTACCGAATGAACGTCATCACGTTCCGAACGATCGGATTTTCCGACAACTTTGTCCGACCGTGTGTATGCAACACCAGTTTTGGACAAAATCTGTCGGAAAATATCCAACAGATGTGGATACGGGGGTGTACGGGGGCTAATACTGTGTGATATGGTGGTGAAATCTCAGGTTTATCAGACTCTTTACAGTTTATAATATTTATCTGGAAAGAAGTGAGTAGTTCTGTCTTTTTTAGGAGAGTGTAATGAGAGCCCCAGGTAACGTACACATTTTTTTTTATGAATTGAATTTTAAAAATTTGAGAGGTATTTGAAATCCAGAAAAGTTTTAATTAGGTTTGGGTAGATATACGGGGTTGGGTAATGTAGAAAAGTAGGTCATCAGCATTGGCTGCTATTTTGTAATCTATTTATCTATGTTAAATCCATGAATCGATTGTTGTAAGTTAATGGTCCTAATTAGGGGTTTAATAGATAAAATGAATAGCAAGGGTGATAGGGGGAAACCGTGTTTTGTTCCGTTATGCATTTATATTGAGTCAGAGTAGGTTTCATTAATTTTTATTTTTACACTTGGGTTGATGTAAAGAGATTTTATCCATGTCATCATGTTGTTACCAAACCCGATATGTTTGCAGGTGTCAAACATATAGTCCCAAGAGACCCCATCAAAGTCCTTCTCTGCATCAGTTGACACTTGACAGCAGGAGGCCTTCTATGTCACTTTGTTGGATTCTATGTATTAAGTTGAGTGTTTTAGTCGTGTTGTCTTTAGCTTCACGGTTTGGCATAAACCCCATCTGTCAAGTAGGGGTCTAATTCTGTTGGCTAAAATTTTTACTAGAAGTTTCAAGTCTAAATTTAATAGGGATATATGGGCCTGTAATGTGTGCATTCAGCGGGATCTTTATTTGGTTTTGGGATCACTGTGATGTATGCTTAAAGAAATTCCTTAGCTGCTTTGTGAACTTTGGAGATAGCGTTTAGGGCTTTTGTTAATGGTTCTGTTAGGGTGGTTTAAAACATTTTATAATATTGTGAGGTAAAGCCGTCAGGGCCAGGGCATGTCACAGTTATTTAGATATTCTGTAATTGTCTGTTTTCTGTCACCTGGAAAATGTGTTGGTTTATTTTGGGGCGGAATGTTGTAAAATGAGGTGTAGAAGTTATGAAAGAGTTCTACTATGTTGTGGATCATAATGCCATCTTTATTACGAACTCTGTGAATATTGTTTGCTAATTTTGATTCTTTTAAGGCTTTTGCAAGAAGTTTGCTTCCTTTATTCCCGTGTTTGTAATAAATCGACTTCCTCAGGAATAATGATCTCTTTGCTTTGTGGTCAATAGATTTTGTAGGGTTTTCCTAGTGTGTGTAAGTTCCTGGTCCATCTTTTGGGCGTGTAATGGTTTGTGGATGAGTTCTAGGTTAGTTATTTTTTGCACTAGGTCATTAATGTTTTTTTCCTTTTCCTTTCTTTTTTCGTGATCCCCATTTAATTAGTTTGCCCCTGATCACGCTTTTGTGAGCTTTCCATGTCGTCAATGGTGAAATGTCTGGAGTGTTGTTTGTCTGGAAGTAATTGGTAAGTGAGTTCTGGATCTGGGATTGGATATTTGGGTCAACTAGTAGTGAAGCGTTTAGCCTCCAACAGAATTTTTGCGGAAGATTTCTATTTGTTAATAGTTTGCCTGAAATTGCTATGTTCATAGAACCGATTTCAGCATTTTCAAGGTGTGCTAGGTCTCTCTGTGTCTCTCTGAGTGATAAAGAGGTGATCAATTCTTGTGTAGCGTTTGTGGGGGGTGGAGTAAAAGGTATTTTGATTTTAGTAAGGTTTTTATTTCTTCCAGGATTCTGTATGAGATACAAGATTTGCCTGAGGATGTATCCTGATTTGGGTTCAGAGGGATGTTAAAAATCTCTGTCTAAAAGAATACAACCCTCGGCAAAGCTCTTCAGTTTATCAATTATCAATTGGCAAAATGTGACATGTGATTTATTCGGGAAGTAGACATTTGCTAATGTGTCACTGTTTTCCATTCATGGAACCTTTCAAAAATATGTATCTACCTTCTGGGTCAATTAATTCATGTTCTGTAGAAAAGGATATCTCTTTGCTCAAAAGAATCAAAGCACCCTCAGTTTTGGCATGAGGGTTCGTCACATTAAAAGGCTTCAGTGAAATAATGATTTGTTAGTTTGGGTATTTGGTGACCTTTAAAGTGTGTCTCTTGGAGATAGACAATTTGTAGTTTTTGTTTTTCAAATTCGTATAATTTTGTACTCCTCTTTTCTGGTGTATTTAAGCCAATATGTTTATGTTGCATGATATATTAGTGGGAGATCTTCCCAAGCCTGAGTATGCTATATTGTTTGAGTTTAGGAGTCTGGTAAGATGGAGGGAAGAAGGGTAGAAATAAAAAAAAAAAAAACAAACAAAAAAAAAAAAGGGGGGAGGAGGAGGTAAAGCAAAAAGCAGTGAGGGATCGAGGGGTGTAGAGAACTTAGGGTATGAAAGAGGGGGGGTTAGAGTAGATTAAATGTGGATCACGTATGTAGATATCAAATTGACATCCAGGGTCGTGTGAGTTGTTAGAAAACAAATGTTGTTAGTTTGAAGTAATATCAGGTTATGTTCTGTTGGGGGTGAGTGGAAAGACCTGGACGAGGGAGATATTGTTATCTGAATCAGCAGTTAGATGTCAAGAGTAGATCTTGAGTGAGATAGTGTGTTTCATGGATTGGGGGGTGTAGTCTCCATGAATGGTGTCTATTTCAAGTAGTTTAATTATAGAGGGCGATCTTCTATGATTCATATATAACAGTGGGATTCTTGATTTTGTCTGGTAAACAGGAATTGACTTAGGTTTTAATCTTAAAGGTTGTAATATCTAGTGTTTTGTAGAGTAAATATTTGTCAGCAGGTGAAGTATGAATTTCTTCAGATGTCTGCAGATAGGTGTACTCTCATATTCACTTTTATCACATAACATCTCAACTGGACTAGGTTCTATAACTTGAAAAACATTGATAACTGTAGTCATAATTCAATGAAACATTAAACAACATAGACCAACATACAGAGAAGGGGTGTATAAAGTAATCATGGGAGCAGTAGTGTTCGAATAATGTAGTAGTAAAAGAGTATGTGATCTCTATTGCAAAGGAGAAGGAATTACACATTCCTTTGTTAATGACATCTAGGTATATTAATATGGACTTTTGTAAGTGGATGTTTTAATACCATAGAGTTATTTTGTTTTTAAGGATCAAAATATCTCTGGGCAAAGATATATTGCTATATGCTATAGTATTTCCTTCTCCTTTGACTTATTTAGACATGGTGCTCTCCCGTATCAATAAAGTAATTATAATAAGACTGTGAGTAATTATATGGATAATGAGAAAAAGAACAAAACACAAAATAAAAGTTTCCCTTCCTTTTTCTTTTCTTCCTCTCAGCACCACATAACTCAGGAATGGGCAAGTAATGTCTCCGTTGTTGTCAGAGATTTCTTTCAAGGAAAGACATCTAGGCTTTCTCTGAGCTATTAGTTATTGAGTCTTGTTAATCTGTGTTAATATCTGAGTGTTGTCCTGAGTGTTGTCTTGAGTGACATTTGGTAGAGTGGGCGAACTGCATAGTTCTTCTGTTCCTTATTGGTGAGTATAAGTACGATATACAATGAAATAGTTGGTATAGAGTTGTATGGATTGAGTTTGTCTGGTATAGTGTCTATACCCCTTTTAATGTTATCCTCTGATAGTGAAGGGTGTAGTTCCTGAACAATCATACCTTCTCTCCATGTATTTTCAGTTGTTTCCAAATACTCACGGCTATTGGATCATAGTTCATAGATGTGCATACTGGAGGATTGCACTACCGATCCTTGAAAGCTGTGTTAACCTTCTCTGTGTGTTGAGAGTAGAATCAACTCGGTATAATCAAAAAACGAATTAGCACAAATAAAGCAAAACCTTTAGTTATATGTTAGTGATGATTGTAGTTTATCCCGCTGTAATAACTTATTTTGATGTGCACTTATCCTGTAGAGAGGTGTAAGTTCCTCAAATCCCAATGTATATTGTGTTTCTTGGGTGTTTAAATGAAGGTAACTCTGCAGTGAAAGTTTGCTCTGCAGTTATTTATAGTAGAAATTCAAGCAAGTGATATTATAGAAAATGTTTTTAGAACACCACTGCCATCTAGTGGCATATCATGAAATCTCATTTTGAAAGAATAATACTTTATAACCAGAAAGTACAAAATCAAGCTTGTCAAAAAAAAAAAGAGTTGTTAAAGTGTTGTTGAACTGTAGAATGTTTTTTGTGTAGTTAAATAGCATGTCACTCACCTGTGACAGCTATATTACATGGAGGATTAGCAAGTGTGGCAAGATTGTAGTTTTCGTAGTATTTTTGCTTTTTTTTCCCCCCTTTTACAAAAGGTGATTTGCATGGAGAGGTTCTGGGCGGAGATGAATTAAGAGTCACTGGTGGAGGCAGACCGAATTCCTGGTACAATTCAGGTAAATGCACCAGGTTAATTTGGATGTTATTGCAAAAGATAGGTAGGTCATCAGGGGTGCGTAGGAGATATTGTTTCCCATTAAAGGTGGCCTGGACCGCAAAAGGAAATTTCCATCTGTAAGGTATCCCCTTCTCCCTTATTACATCCAGGAGAGGACTAACAGCTCTCCTGTTCTTGAGCGTTATGAGAGAGAGGTCTTGGAAAAGTTGTATAGTGACATCATTAAAGAGGACTTGATCATTTTGTCTTGCCTTCTGCAGAATGTCTTCCTTCAATGTAAAGCTTGTGAGGCAGCATATAATGTCACAAGGTGGTGCTGGATCAGGAGCTCTGGGTCTGAGTGCCCTGTGTTCTCTGTCAAAATCTATGGGGGATTCCAATGGTCTCTCTAATAAACAGTTAAAAACAGAACAGAGTGCAGGTTTAATTTGGTCTGCAGACACCGTTTCTGGGATGCCTCTTATCCTTATATTGCTCCTTCTGCCTCTATTATCTATATCTTCCAAGTGTCTATTTATTGCAATCAGGTGTTGTGAGTGAGAAGTGGAGACTTCTTCAAGTCTTTTAATTCCTTTATCCCTGTGTCTGCCTGCCGCCATTTGCTCTGTGAGCATGAGGATATCAGCCTTTCGATCAGTGATGGCAGCAGAAAACACATTTTTAATGTCTGCTGCAATATCCATCATTGCTGCATATGTTAGTGGGAGTTCAGGTGGAGAGGGGTCTCTTACCAGATCCTCAGATGCCGCCAGTGACTCGTCATCAAAGTCATGTTCTTCCTCCTGTATTTGAGTCTGCGCCATCTTGGCTCCTGCCATGCTTCTGCTCTGTGCCTGTGATTTGAAAATGTCGGTTATCTGCTTGTTCTTAGCAGTTCCCGACGCTCATGAGTGGTTGAACTGTTTTCCTCCTCTTGATAATCTGCCCATTCTTTTTCAGATGGGATCGCTGTGTGAGGGAGATCTACGACCCGCTCCGGAGCTCTGTCTTCATGCGGCCATCTCCTCTGCTTGCCAAGCCACGCCCTCCAATAGAATATAACCCTCTTCTGAAACTCGAATAGAAAATAAAAGAATATAATTCAAAAAACAATAGAATAGAATAGAAATTTGAATTTAAATAGAATAGAAAGTAATAGGTTAGAATAGATAATAACCGAATAGTATATAAAAGAACAACAGAATAGAATAGAATAGAAAGAATTGAACCATCTTCCTATTCTAATCTATTCTTTTCTATTCTATTCCAAACAAATTGATTCTAGTTGAATTTTGGGAAATGGTTACATTTT
>CM053026.1:727531811-727763492 GCA_028564925.1 Lithobates sylvaticus
GTTTTTAAACACACAACTTTGAAGATATTCCATAAAATCGCAGCCAAGCATAAACTTTCTGCTACACCCAGTCCCCTATCCTCATTAGCAAACAATCCCGACTTCCCACCTGGACTTGACAACAAAACCCTTTTCAAAGACGATACTACTAAACCTTTACTAGCCTACCATTGCCTACACAACAATAAATTAAAATCATATACAGACGTACAACACGAACTAGGCACAAAACCCCCCAACTTTTGGATCTACTTACAAATCCACAACTTTATACTAAACAATAAAAAAAGACTATATAGTTAGACCTCTCACCAATTTTTAACATATTTGCCTCAATCAAACCCCAATAAAAAAGACCACTTCTCTTATGTATAACTGGTTATCACAGCCGACGTCCGATCTCCCGGATAAATACAAAAAAATGTGGAAGGACGATCTAAACATGAAATTCTACAATGGGAAAAAGCCAGTGTGTTTACCCATTAATGCTCCCTAAGCACACGTATGCAAGAAATATTGTATAAAATCCACACTCAGTGGTATATCACACCGACAAAACTTAAAAAATGGTCTCCCAGAGAATCGGACGTTTGCTGGAGATGCAATAAAGAAAGGGGGCTACTTCCTTCATTTATGGTGGAACTGTGCCCTCATTCAAACCTAGTGGTCCCAGGTTAAAAAGTGGATTGTCCACATCATGGGCATTTAGATAAATGCAGCATGTTGCTTACTACATATTAATGACCTTTCGTAAATACAAAGATTCTCTCACAAGACACTTGCTCAATGCTGCCAAAGCATTAATTCCAGTCAACTGGAAATCCAAAAATTCTCCAATAATCAAAGACTGGCTTACAAAAGTTAAATGAATCTATGAAATGGAGAAAACAATTGCCATAACAAGGGAAAACACAACTCAACAAAGGTGGAAACCTTGGTACACCTTCACTCTATCAGAGAAATATAAAAAAACAACCTCCAATGAATTCTCCTTATGGATCTTCTTTGCATTGTTTCAACCATTTCAATTTAACTTTACACAATATACTCCTTATATGTACTTGTGTTCATGAATGTTCATGAATGTTCATGAATGTTTGCTATATGTATACGTGCACTACCGGGGCTGAAGATCCGGGAACAGGTGAGCCTATCCCCCTCACCACTACAGCACTATAAGCACCTTAACAGCGCTTTTTATCCATTTAAATGTGAGTTTGATGTATTACATGTTTTAAAGATAATTAAATATTACTTAAGCGGTATTACACTATTGTGTGCCTTTATTACTCTCCCTGTTGGATATGTGAGGAGGCTTGGTGGAGATATCTTGAAGAAAGGTGTGCAGCCAGTGTGAGCAGGAGGCTAACAATGAGAGGAGTCCACAGCAGCCAGAACAGGAATAAAAGAAAGAATCAAGATCCTCGGCTGATACAAAGCATTTCAGGCTTAATATTTAAGCCCTTAAGGTGAGGGCACACCTGACGTGGGGAGGAGAGCACAATCTGCATGAAGTCACTTGGCACTTTATTTATTAATATGGACTGTTTGTTTCTATTTTTTTTGTAACATTCAATGGACTTGATTGCATTACATTGATTTATCCACACTATATCATTTGGAACCCACAGAGCACGAGCACTTTTCTTATATATTTGGCACTGTATATATATATATATACATGTATATATAATTTTCATATATATTTTTTCACATTAGATTTTATATATATTGTTATATCAATATTCATATTTATATATTTATTTGCATTTCATTTGATTAGCACTTTACTGGGACAGGAATATATTTACATCATCAGTAGTATGCATCGCAGTTTAGCGATTACGCAGAGCACAGCGTGACACATTTGTATCTACCTGTGCACACGCACAGATATATATATATAACAACATATATATGTGTAATTCTGATTTGTATACAATTGTATTTGTCATTAAATATCTGATATGCATTACCATTCACTAATGCCCCGTACACACGGTCGGACATTCCGACCACAAAATCCGTTGGATTTTTTCCGACGGATTTTGTCCGAAACTTGTGTTGCACACACACGGTTGGACAAAGTTGTCGGAAAAGCCGATTGTTCTGAACGAGGTGACGTACAAAACGTATGACAGGAGTACAGTGAGGCCAGTAGCCAATAGCTTTTGTCTCCAAATTTCTTCTGAGCATGGGTGGCACATTGTGCATCGGAATACTCTACACACGATCGGAAAAAGTCTGATCGGATTTTGCTGTCGGAAAATTTTAGATCCTGCTCTCAAATTTTGCGGCCATCGAGCATGCGCATCATATGATGCCCGTCCAGGATGGGAGATCCCATCTGCGGACGTTTAACCACTTCACATCCGGCCGTAGCCGAATGACGGCCACAGCGCGGATGTGAAATCCCGGGAGGCCGTCATATGACGGCCTCCCCTTTCCTCGTTCCCTGTGCGCGCTCACGAGCGCGCAGCAGGGAAATTCTGTGTTGGCCGTGTCCCTCGGACACGGCCAATCACAGATCGCTGTAAACGGCCAATCACCGCGGCCGTTTACAGCGCGATCGCCCTGGCCAATGAGAGATGATCTCATATGTAAACATATGAGATCATCTCTCAGCGCCGCTCCCCCTCCTCACACAGAGACAGCGTGTGAGGAGGGGGAGATGAACGGCTGCAGCGCCGTAAGTTTATAAAAAAAAAATAAAAAAATGAAATGCCATCTGTGCCCACTGCCACCACTGCAATCTGTCCCCAATGCCATCTGTGCCCAGTGACATCCCCAGTGCCATCTGCCAGTGCCATCTGTGCCCAGTGCCATCTGCCAGTGCCATCTGCCAGTGCCATCCCCATCTGCCAGTGCCATCTGTCCCAGTGCCCCCAGTGCCATCTGCCAGTGCCATCTGTAGTCAGTGCCATCTGTAGCCATGCCATCTGTAGTCAGTGCCATCTGTCAGTGCCATCTGTAGTCAGTGCCATCTGTCATCTGTCAGTGCCATCAGTGCCACTCATCAGTGCCATCTGTCATCAGTGCCACATATTGTGCCATCTGTCATCAGTGCCACATATTAGTGCCATCTGTCATCAGTGTCACGTATTAGTGCCATCTGTCATCAGTGCCACCTGTCAGTGTCACGTGCCATCTGTTATCAGTGTCACCTGTCATCAATGCCACGTATCAGTGCCATCTGTCATCAGTGTCATGTGTCATCAGTGCCACGTATTAGTGCCGTCTGTCATCAGTGCCACGTATTAGTGCCATCTCTCATCAGTGCCACATATTAGTGCCACGTGATATCAGTGCCATGTATGAGTGCCATCTCTCATCAGTGCCACATATTAGTGCCATCTGTCATCAGTGTCACGTGTCATCAGTGCCCCGTATTAGTACCATCTGTCATCAGTGCCACAGTGTCACGTGTCATCAGTCATCAGTGCCACGTCAGTGTCACGTGTCATCAGTGTCACGTCAGTGTCACGTGTCATCAGTGCCACGTCAGTGTCACGTGTCATTGTCCTGGTGCTCCAGGGCCTTCAAAAGTGTAATAGGTAGTCAACAATTTAGATGTGTAATTTATGCTCCTAGAACACGTGATGGCGCTCCCTGCATGTTGGGCCTCTCTATGTGGCCAGGCTGTGTAAAAGTCCCACATATGTGGTATCGTAATAATCAGGAGGAGTAGCAGAATTTATTTTGGGGTGTCATTTGTGGTATACACATGCCATGTGAGAGAAATAACCTATTACAATGACAATTTTGTAGAAAAAAAAAAAAAAATAAAAAAATAATTCATTTTGCAAAGAATTGTGGGAAAAAATGACAACATCAAAAAGCTCACCATGCCTCTTACTAAATACCTTGGAATGTCTACTTTCAAAAAAGGGGTCATTTGGGGGGTATTTGCACTTTCCTGACTTGTTCGGGTCGCAAGAAATGAGATAGGCCACCAGTGCATCAGATGTGATCAATTTTGTATAATTCGCACCACAGTTTGTAGAGTCTGTAACTTTCACAAAGACCAAATAATTTCCACTAATTTGGGTTATTTTTACCAAAGATATGTGGCAGTATAAATTGTGGCCAAAATTTATGAAGAAAAATTAATAATTTCCTAAATTGTATCACAGAAACAAAGAAAAATGCGTTTTTTTTTTTTCAAAATTTTCGGTCTTTTTTCAATTATAGCGCAAAAAATAAAAAACCCAGAGGTGATCAAATACCACCAAAAGAAAGCTCTATTTGTGGGAAAAAAAGGACAAAAAATTAATTTGGGTACAGTGTTGCATGACTGAGTAATTGTCAGTCAAAGCGTGAGAGCACCGAAAGCTGAAAATTGGTCTGGATGGGAGGGGGTTTAAGTGCCTGGTAGGCAAGTGGTTAAAGGCCCCGGTGCGCGTGCCGCCCGGCTGGTCGCGATGACCCGCCAGGCACCCGCGATTGCCCTTTGGTAATCGAGCAGGACGTGGATCTGTGTGTGTAAACACACAGATCCACGTCCTGTCAGAGGAGAGGAGACCGATGGTGTGTCCCACTTGTACATAGGGACACCGATCGGCATCTCCTCCCCCAGTCAGTCCCCTCCCCCCACAGTAAGAATCAACAAGATAGGGTACACATTAACCCCTGCAGCGCCCCCTAGCGTTAACCCCTTCCCTGCCATCACATTTATACAGTAATCAATGCATTTTTATAGCACGGATCGCTGTATAAATGTGAATGGTCCCAAAAATGAGTCAACAGTGTCCGAAGTGTCCGCCGCAATGTCGCAGTCACGATAAAAATCGCAAATCGCCGCCATTACTAGTAAAAAAAAAAAAATAATAAAAAATGCTATAAATCTATCCCCTATTTTTGTAGACGCTATAACTTTTGCGCAAACCAATCAATATACGCTTATTGCGATTTTTTTTTTTTTTACCAAAAATATGTAGAAGAATACGTATCGGCCTAAAACTGAGGAAAAAAATTTGTTTAAAAAAAATAAATAAATTGGATATTTATTATAATAAATAAGTAAAAAATATTATGCTTTTTCAAACTTGTCCCTCTTATTTTGTTTATAGCGCAAGAAATAAAAAACCGCAGAGGTGATCAAATACCACCCAAAATAAAGCTCTATCTGTGGGGAAAATTTTTTATTTGGGTACAGCTTGCATGACCGCGCAATTGTCATTCAAAATGCGACCAGCGCTGAAAGCTGAAAAATGGCTTGGTCCAGGAAGGATGTGTTTTCGTGGCTGGTAGGCAAGTGGTTAAAAACGGATTTCTAAAGGACACTACCCCATAAATCTTTGCTCCCTGACCCACGCCCGTGTTTCTTTTTGTCCACCTCCGTAGACCTATTGGTGGTCTTTCTACCTGAAGATAGTTTTCCCACGATCCTGATTGGCCATCGCGACTCCTGGATGGAAAGTCCATGGCTCCCTAAGCCCTAGCTATTAGCAGGGTAAGGAGTGGCAGTGGAAGAGGCGCAAGAAGAAGCCCGTATCCAACCACTGGCAGCAGCATGCGCATTGGTCAACAGCCACTACTAGCAGTGACCTCCGTTTTTTTGCCCTGGCGAAGTCCCGTCTTAACCTTCGTCCTGATCGGGTGGAGTGGTGAAGGTATCGATATTTCGTTTCATGCAGCAGTTTTGTTATTTATCTCCTGTGCGGTTCAATTGTTGTTGTTTGTTTGAAGCAAGTGTGTTTGTTTATCTCAGCATGGCGGCTGGTTCCTCCTGTCTCCCAGCCGCCGTAAACACCTTCCGCTTTCGTTTTTCGGGCGTTCAGCGCAAGGCGCGAGCGCGGTACAGAGCGAGGCTTGGTCGCGCATCGCGCGATCGTCGCGATGCCGCTATTCGCGCATGCGCATTGGGACGGCCAGTGAACGTCACGAGGGCGCGCCAATTTAAACTGGGGAAATGCCTGCAAACTTTGGGAATGATTGCAGGTTATCCCAGTGCCTTCCCCAGCGTCCTGTGTTGCAGCTACTGGTTAATTGCAATTTACTTCAGGGCCAGACAGATGAATCTTCCTAGTCCATTGCATTGAAATCTCTTGACCATTCTCAGTTCAGATGGACATCGAAGATGACAGGGATATACCCACTGTCCTGTCTTGTCCAAGCCATCACAAAAAAGGTAATGTGAATATTCTTTTCCTATGTCAGGTAATTAGAAGGGTGTGTATGCGCGCGAGGCGCTTATTCTAATTGCCTGATTTTTGTTTTTGTGTTGGTCCTTTGTCTTTTGTTTTTTTCCTAGCCCTTCTAGATCAATACACACCAACTCTCATAAGAACGACTCCTCCAAATCGCAAAACCGGCAATCCTCTCCAAATCCCAAACAAGTGGTCCTCTCTCCTCTCCTCTAAATCAGGACACCGTATGAAGAGCGCTCTCACTCCAGTACGCTCTACACTTCCGTGCTGGGGATGCAGAAGTCAAGCCTCCCCCAGGAAGATCCTTATGCGACCTTTGTTTTTCAACCTTCCAGAAAGAGGAGATTACCGGATCACATCTTAAATCCTGTGGAAAGGGTTGTTGAAGAGTCGCCTCAGGAACATGGATGCTCATTCCATACACCTCCACGGAGCAGTCTCGTTCTCAGTAAGGAACCAGTTGCAAGATACCTGGAGTCCTCGTCAGAGCCACCCTTCGGTTGCCATAATCTGACATGACTCAGAGAAGATAGCCCTCCTGTGGTCTTTGATTTTGCTCTGCTTCCCGACCCTTGGTTAAGGCTATCTGAGAAACCTTAATTGTGGGGAAGAACCCCTAAACTGGCTCCCAAACAAAAAAATTCCTTTAAACAGTTAAAGAAGAAGAGCGTGTTACTTCCATGTATAGCAGACTTGGCGAAAGCGCTCGGACGAGTGGGGCAAAGGTGAGATGAAAAATCATCTTTCCAAAATCCGAAAAACTCATCCCTTCAAGGAGGAAGAAGTAAGCACTTAGTCTGCTCCCTTGATAGATGCAGCAGTCATGATGTTGGTGATAGCTGGACTCTCCCTTTAGAGACACGTGTCCCTTTAAAGAACGTGTTTTAGACCGTCGATTGATGCAGACCGGAAGAGGGTGTACCTAACAGCAGGCATGGCCTTAAAGCCGCTCTTGCCCTCGCCCTTTGTCTAAAGCGAAGGAAATTGTGGACTGACAGTGTAGAGGAGACCTGATAGGCAGCTCGATGATACGGCAGATGCTCGCCGATTCAAATTGAGGCTTGCGCTCCGGCTTTTCTAGGGGAAGCCTCTATTGACATCATACGCCTTGACGGCTCGGATAAGCTTCGCTGTCACTGCCAAACGGCGCTGTGGCCTCCGCCCCTTGTTAGCCGACCCAGCCCACAAACGTCTGGAGTCCGTATCCCCATTGAAGGTCCTCCCTGTCGGAACAAGTTGGAACGAGGCGTTTACCCGGCCCACTGGTGGGAAGGTTCGGGTTCCTTCCCCAAGATCGTCGACCCAAGGTCAAAGAAGACTTTCCCAAAAAGGCAGTACCAGGAAAGGCTAGGGAAGCTCGCAGTTACAGACCTGGCCGAATTTTCCAGATCTGTAAATCAAGACAATCGTCCCTTTTAAGAAGACAGCAAAAAGGATTCCAAAGGCGAGAGGAGCCGACCAAATCCTTTTGAGGTGGGCCGCTCCGAACAGTCAGGTGGGGCTCGGGCTTTTCCACTTTCGTCATTCCTGAGGGCGCTTTCGATCAAACTTTTGACCATCAATACGTCTCACGGTCATGGCTTGGACCTTCAGGGAAGCCCCCAGGCTTCAGTGGGTCCTACTTTCCTCCGACTACAGAAGAAAAAAGACAAAGCCTTCTATTTACATAAAATCCTTATGGTTCAAGAGCGATGTTATCCATGATCCGCCGACCAGCGAGGCAGGGGATCTACTCTCCCTCCTTTTTGTCCAGAAAAAAAGCGGGGCCTGGAGGCCGGTCATAGGACACCTGACCCATCTAAACACCTTCATAAAAAGTAAGGATCAAAATGGAAACCACTGTCCACAATACACATTCCGTCAACCAGGAATTGATGATCTCCATAGATCTCAAAGACCTCTATTTCCACGTTTCCATTTGCCGAAAAATACACAATTCCTTCGCTTTTCATAGGGCAAGCTCCATTTTCAATTCACGTGCTTCCCGTCGGGCTATCACTTCCTGCGTGAGTTTTCAAAAACTCTGTTGGCAGTGTACTCTTCTGAGAACCATGGGACTTGTCAATGGGACGGACCTAGCCGGGAAGGCTGTTGGAGGGGACTGAACCGCGAGCCTGTTTGCCTTGTGATTATGGGCCCTGGCTTTGGGAACAGTGCTCTTTGAGAGCAGCCTGGGTCCCCTGACCTGGTGAACATGGATTCAGTCCATCGGCGCCCCACATATTAGCTAACACATAGAAACTGTATGTGTATTTTGGCATATTAGCAAGAGCCGCTAATGACATGAACCCAGCCACCTGTGTTATGTAATTGACTAAAGTCTGGCTTGTAGAAGTGTTCCCCGATTGTTGTGGGTGCAAATTAACCCTGCAATTGAATAAGGAGTCCAGTGTTTATTAAGATAAATTGCTCTTGCTAATTAGGTTGGTTATCAACTACTGTATATAAGTGTGACATGTCAAATAAGAATTAATTAGTGCTGGATGAACCCTACACTGGTTGTTGTCTTGTGACTGGTAAGCCTAAGGGGTCTGATTGTGTGGTACCGGACAGAGGAAGCAAGTTTACGGCGGACATCTTTGGGTACGCGGTCCGTCTCATTTGGCTGGCAGCGGTGGATCGTGCTTTCTTGTCGCGAACACATCCAAACCAATCACCTGGATCAAGCACGATAGCAGAGGTACAGATACGTCAAGGAAGAGGAATCGAAGGAGGTTGCGAGAGATGCGGATACAGCACAAAGGACCATATCGGTGCAGGTCCTGCTCGGATGGTAATGATTCTGTTTCGCCTACAACTCTGGAAAGAAGCTCTAGCCGTGAGACAGCGACACCAGGGAAAAGTACTCCCCTCCATCCATGTAGGTACGGTCGCAGTATGAAGTACGAATCTTTATTGGGGAACAACCGAAAGCAAGTAGTGGACAGCGGATTTTAAGCAGGCCTGATCCGTCAGAATGCGTTTGGACAGAGCTAACAGAGCCCTGCCGGGATGTAGCCCAAGTGTCCCGTGGACATCGGAATGACAGTCCCCCGAAGACTTTGATTATATTGCCTGGGATGTGTACTGAGGCTGTCCAGGACCCCGACTTGGGAGTGATCTGGAGTGGCGTTTGAGGAATAACGGAGCACAGAGAGCAAAAGATGAACGCTCTGAATGCTTCTGGGGGCACAGGCAGATTGGAGTTCATGCCGCTCAGGAATGGAGCTTGAGATCGCCCTACATACAGCTGGTAGACACGCTCCAGCAGGTGTGCTCCCTTTTGCCTTGGACTATGAGAAATACCACAGACGAGCTCTGAAATCCTGGCTGAATAAGTCGGCATAAGGTGGCATAGTAAACAGAGTGCTTTGCCCACCTGCCCCCGCAAGCATGACGCGGAGGGCCTTATGCGGATGCAGGAAGTGCTGACAACAGGCAGAGCTCTGCAAACCTTCTGTCCAGCAACAGCAACAACTGTGGAGTTCCAGGAACCGGCAAGTCGTCCTCTCACCCCACACAGTTAGCTGGAAGTATGATGTAGGAAGCTCCTACACCTACTCACCCACCTGAACTGCTGTCAACGGAAATAGAGCGCTGCTGGTCCTCTGCGCAACTAAACAGGACAGATTCCCTTAAAGGTGGATGGGAAATGCATCTCCACCAGTATATACCCAGGATGCTGGGCTGTCGGGTCGGCCAGATCCCCAACAGCAGGAGGGAGTGAGCCCAGTCAGCCTGTTCTTCTCTCAACGGCTGAAAAGACTCCATGGAGAAGGCAGTCAGGCCTCTCCCCAGCGGCAGATATTTTACTTGAGAGAGCAGAGTTTGGCTGGGTGAAGTGCTCTGTTGGCACATTTTGTTTGGGGTACTGTGTGGGTACAGGCATTAGAGGACGGAACCACTGACAAACTTCGGAGTCAACCCTCTAGGTCTCCTCCTTGTTATCTCCGCCGAAAGGGGAAGTAAATGTACGGACCTAGCCGGAAGTGGCTGTTGGAGGGGACTGGAACGCGAGCCTGTTGCCATGTGATTATTGGGCCGCTGAGCATATGGGGAACAGTATCTCTTTGAGCTGCAAGCCGGGGAACCCCTGACTGTGATACTTGATCAGGTCCATGCATCCCCCCAATACACAAGAATCTGAATGTGTATTTGGGCATATTACAAGAGACGCTAATGACATGAACTCCTGCCAACTGTGTTTATGTAATTGACTATAGTCTGGCTTGTAGATGTGTTTCCCCTATTGTTGTTGTGCTAAAATTAACCCCTGAAATTGAATGAAGGAGTCAAGTGAGTTTATAAATAATTAGCTCATGCTAAATTAGTTAGGGTTGAGTCATTAGCTGTATATAATGACATGCAAATAAAGATTTAATTTTCCAATGATGGTAAAATTACCGGGTGTTGTCTTGGGTCGGGTTTGATAGGGGTAAATTGGATTGGTGTGTACAAGGAAAGTTGAAGGTAAAGGATATTATTGGATCATGTCAAGAAAAGGTAATATATATAATAAGATTTAGAAGAAACTACAAAAGTTGGCACTTGAAAGAGTAATGCTTATTTATTATAATATTGGTTTATAATATATATTAAGAGTAGGTGGATTAGGATGAGGGGTTGTAATTAGGAATAATGAAATAAATACGATTAATTGATATGTGAGTGAATAGATGAGGGGGGATAGGCGATATCTAGTATGTGTATTGTTAGATGTGTTTGTATGTTTGAAGAATAGACGGTAAGGTAAGTAAGGATGAATCGAATTGTGAAGTATTTTATTATTTAATTGGACTCAACACATTGGCGACTCTCTGGGGTTGGATTGGGTGTGTGAAGGGGATGTTAGGAATGATGATTGTATATTAATGAAATTATTGAGTGTTATTATAATGGTTGTTTAAAGGATTGAGAGTATTTAAGGTTACGTGGATATAATATAATATGAATAATTTTTAACTGAAATGGGTAACTAAGTAAATCAGTGCCTCTAAGATGGAAGAAGACTGAGAAGCGATCATGCCCACTTGGGATCCTCCCTCCAAAGGACAGTGTCGAACGCCCAGAATTGACGGCCTTCCAGGCCTTTCTGGCCTTTTCGTCACCTGATCCCAGCCTCGGTCCAACTCAGACTGGACAATACCACACAGTGGCAACATCAGAAGCAAAGGGGCACCCAAGTCTTTCCCTTCTATCCAAAAGTAACCGATCATGTCAAGGGCTCAGAAGAACTGAAGGACCTGACAGCGACTTTGTTCCAGCATTCCACGTCCAGGCAACTTCCTCTCCCGATATCTCTAGACAACAACGAGTGGTCTCTCCACGAGGAGGTATTTCGATTGGATTCTAACACTGGGATCGCACCAGAGGTCGACCTGTTTGCTCCCCATGCAACAAGAAAATAGCAAAGAACTATTCAAGGTACAGAGATCCGCAAGCCTACGGAGTAGAATGCCCTGAACGAGAAATGGTGGTTCCCTCAAGGCTAGCATTCCTCCAATCCCGACATCCTACATTCCTAAGAGACACAGTCGGAAACGGCAGAGGTAATTGGCAGTAATTCCCTACTGGCCCAACAGCCTTGGTTTCCCCGCTTCCCCCCTGAAAAACACTTCCTCAAGTGTCAAAGGATCCGGTTCCGTAAACCATCCAGACCACACCTCTTGTCCCAGGGTTTCGAGGTTACATCCCTGTCCGGATCACCTGCAACCTAAGGCCTGGTCTTGGAGAGGGAAGGCTGGAAGTGTCAGCTGTCCAATAGAGTTTATTCCAATCTCCTTAAAGCAATAAGAGTAGTACCAATCGTGTGTACTAAAGGATCTGTCTTCCAGTCTAGTTCTGCAATACATTGGCAGTTCAGGATGTTTAGCTTCCTTCAAACAGGATTTGGATATCTCACTTTTCTGTTAGTTCCCTGCGTGTCCAAGTTCTTTCTGCTAACTCAGCTTTTTCTTGAGTCACGTGGGCCAAACAATCCTTGGATTCAACAGTTTTTCAAAGGTGCAGTCAGGCATAGCCGCAGATGAAACCCAGGTTTCCAAAATTGGGACCTCCCTCTTGGTGTTGATTTCTTAACTCAACTCAACAGATCTCTCTCAACAAGAGTTTTCAGAGATTCATCGCTAGGCTCCAAGAACCTTTTCTCACCTTCTCCCGATAGAGTGTCCTCATTCCACTGCTGGGATTCAAATCCCAAATTACCACTGTTTGCCATGAACACCAGTTAATCACTCTTCCTACCTTCATGACTGTGTCTGAGGAGGTTCGGATCCACATCCTCTTGACATGGGAGCTACCACTAAAAGAATATCTGAATGTTAACAGCATTCATTTCGTCAAACTGACGCCCTCTTCGTTCTGATTCATGAATGAAATAAGGTCGCTACAAGCTTTGTTCTGTTAGATCATTGCTGCGTGGTGTCCAAGCCACCATGGGCTTACAAGAGAAGGGCTTGGCTCCTCCTGAAGCAGTGACGGCACATTCCACCAGGATCTTCCACATCATGGTCATGGGCATCCTCGAGTCACGTGGCGCCGGAAGTAATCTGCAGGTCAGCGTCTTGGCTTCCAATACATACGTTTATGACCCATTACTGTGTTGGAACCTGCATCCTTAAAGTGGGGTTGCAACCAAAAAACACAAGGGCTTAAAAATCATAAAAAAAATAAAAAAAAAATAATTGGAAAAAAAAAATTTTTTTAACTCACCTCTACATGCCTGTTGCTAGGGGTCCCTCGAAGTCTGCCACCATTCATTGCCCGGCAAAGTCACTTTCCTGTAGCAACCAACAGTCGTCTGGGACATTCCCATGTTCCCTAGATAGTGAACGTCGAATCACGGCGCCCGCGCCGCTCCAGCCAAGCGCTGTGGTGACCGGCTGTAAGCCCAGCCGGGTTCCCACCTTAAGAATGCCGCGTTCGTGAGCGGAGCGGGGAACGAGGGGGGGGTCTCGGTTCCCCCGCCATCGCTGGACCCCCGGGACAGGTAAGTGCCCGGATTATTAAAAGTCAGCAGCTGCAGTATTTGTAGCTGCTGACTTTTAATTTTTTTTTTTTGCCCGGCCCTCCCCTCCTCTTTAACTTCTGTAAATTTGGTTTAAAAATCCTGTCCGTTGACAGCGTAAATAAATCTATTACTTACCGTAATTTTCCTTTCCTAAGGACTCCATGGCACAGGAGTTCCATCCCAAATGGCTTGAGTTGAACTAGTTATCGAACAACGGCCGTGGGGAGGGAGCAAAGATTTAATGAGTTTAGTGTCCTATAGGGTAATGAGGCGGGCTACACCCACACACTTGCATGCATGAGTCCAACAGAAAGGAAAATTTACGGTAAGTTATTTTGATAGGAATTTTCCATTTGCTGTTCCGCAACAAAGGATACTTACCATATGAAGATAGCAAGTTTCAATTCTTCATCCTCAAGTACTACAACCTCCTGCCACATCTGACACGATTCCAGTTATGTCGGGTGACATGAGCCGAACACCCCCGGGTTCGGTTCGAACCAGAACCTTCGAACGGACCGAAAGTTTGCGCGAATTTTCGAACCCTATACGTTATAATGGACGCGAACGTTCGAAATCAAAAGTGCTAATTACAACGGCCAATATGCATGTTAATGTCATAAAACAGGTTTGGGGACCCGGGTCCTGCCCCAGGGGACATATATCAATGCAAAAAGAACATTTAAAAACTAACGTTTTTTCGGGAGCAGTCATTTTAATGATGCATAAAGTGAAAAAAAAAAAAGTGAAATTTTCCTTTAAATATGGTACCTGGGGGGGGGTGTCTAAAGTATGCCTGTGAAGTGGCATGTGTTTCCCGTGTTTAGAACTGTCCTTGCACAAAATGACATTTGTAAAGGAAAAAAAGAAGCCATTTAAAACCACTTGCGGCTTTAGGTTTGTTCTTAAGTAGAATCTGAACAGGTACATTATGAAGTGTAGCTCCATCCCAAAAAAATCTATTTTTAAGCTTTTTGGAGAACATAGGGAGGGGTTATCACCCCTGTAACATTTGCTGTCTTTGCACATCTGTTCAGAACAAGTCACCTCACTTTCCGTCCCAATGACAAATGTTTTTGGAAAAGTGGGGTTTTTAATTGAAACAAGGATTGGTGATAAAGTATCAGTAGAGAGGAGATACCTTTTTCCCAAATTAAATCTAACAGGATAGAATTTCCCTTCCTAGGGGTAGATTTTCCTCTCACTTCCTGTTTTCTCTTTCCATTTGCAAGTAGGAGTCGTTTGTAAGTTGGATGTTTGAAAGTAGGGGCCTGGCGTATATACTCTGCAGAAATTTGCCCTATTAGATGTTGGTGTAGCCACAAGACTGGTGGGCACAGGAATGGGCCCTGCTGTGAGTTAATAGATCAAGATTTGTAATTGCATGCACCTGTTGAACAGGGCAGAAAAAATTGGGGGTGGTGGGTGGTGGACGGTGTTGCCACAAGACTGTAAGCTCTCACAGTTACTCTTGGTGGGCGCAGGAATGGGCCCTGCTGTGAGTTATTAGATCAAGATTTGTAATTGCAAGCACCT
Organism: Lithobates sylvaticus; assembly: GCA_028564925.1. Taxonomy (NCBI): domain Eukaryota; kingdom Metazoa; phylum Chordata; class Amphibia; order Anura; family Ranidae; genus Lithobates; species Lithobates sylvaticus. The sequence goes on from CM053026.1 coordinate 727,546,485, forward strand.
GATGAACAGGGCAGAAAAATTGGGCCTTTGCGGGTGGTGGTGGTGGTGGGGACGGTGTTGCCACAAGACTGTAAGCTCTCATAGTTACTCTTGGTGGGCGCAGGAATGGTCCCTGCTGTGAGTTATTAGATCAAGATTTGTAATTGCAAGCACCTGATGAACAGGGCAGAAAAATTGGGGCTTTGGCGGTGGTGGTGGACGGTGTTGCCACAAGACTGTAGGCTCTCATAGTTACTCTTGGTGGCCGCAGGAATGGGCCCTGCTGTGAGTTATTAGATCAAGATTTGTAATTGCAAGCACCTGATGAACAGGGCAGAAAAATTGGGCCTTTGGCGGTGGTGGTGGACGGTGTTGCCACAAGACTGTAGCCCTCATAGTTACTCTTGGTGGGCGCAGGAATGGGCCCTGCTGTGAACTATTAGATCAAGATTTGTAATTACCCGCCCCTGTTAAACAGGGGCTGAAAAATTGTGCCTTAGGCACTGGTGCTGGTGCCACAACACTGCAACCCGGCCCTCACAGATACTGTACTTGGAGCACAGCAGACACACTCGTGTTGCGAAGCATTTTTTTAAAAAATTGTAAACAGGTACATTATGAAGTGTAGCTCCATCCCAAAAAAATCTATTTTTAAGCTTTTTGGAGAACATAGGGAGGGGTTATCACCCCTGTAACATTTGCTGTCTTTGCACATCTGTTCAGAACATGTCACCTCACTTTCCGTCCCAATGACAAATGTTTTTGGAAAAAGTGGGGTTTTAATTGAAACAAGGATTGGTGATAAAGTATCAGTAGAGAGGAGATACCTTTTTCCCAAATTAAATCTAACAGGATAGAATTTCCCTTCCTAGGGGTAGATTTCCTCTCACTTCCTGTTTTCTCTTTCCATTTGCAAGTAGGAGTCGTTTGTAAGTTGGATGTTTGAAAGTAGGGGCCTGGCGTATATACTCTGCAGAAATTTGCCCTATTAGATGTTGGTGTAGCCACAAGACTGGTGGGCACAGGAATGGGCCCTGCTGTGAGTTAATAGATCAAGATTTGTAATTGCATGCACCTGTTGAACAGGGCAGAAAAATTGGGGGTGTGGTGGTGGTGGTGGACGGTGTTGCCACAAGACTGTAAGCTCTCACAGTTACTCTTGGTGGGCGCAGGAATGGGCCCTGCTGTGAGTTATTAGATCAAGATTTGTAATTGCAAGCACCTGATGAACAGGGCAGAAAAATTGGGCCTTTGGCGGTGGTGGTGGACGGTGTTGCCACAAGACTGTAGGCCTCTCACAGTTACTCTTGGTGGGCGCAGGAATGGGCCCTGCTGTGAGTTATTAGATCAAGATTTGTAATTGCAAGCACCTGATGAACAGGGCAGAAAAATTGGGCCTTTGGCGGTGGTGGTGGACGGTGTTGCCACAAGACTGTAGGCCCTCATAGTTACTCTTGGTGGGCGCAGGAATGGGCCCTGCTGTGAGTTATTAGATCAAGATTTGTAATTGCCAGCACCTGATGAACAGGGCAGAAAAATTGGGCCTTTGGCGGTGGTGGTGGACGGTGTTGCCACAAGACTGTAGGCCCTCATAGTTACTCTTGGTGGGCGCAGGAATGGGCCCTGCTGTGAACTATTAGATCAAGATTTGTAATTACCCGCCCCTGTTAAACAGGGGCTGAAAAATTGTGCCTTAGGCACTGGTGCTGGTGCCACAACACTGCAACCCCTCACAGATACTGTACTTGGAGCACAGCAGTCACACGTGTTGCGAAGCATTTTTTTTAAAAAATTGTAAGTTACACGCCCCCTGTTAAACAGGGGCTGAAAAATTGTGCCTTAGGCACTGGTGCTGGTGCCACAACACTGCAACCCCCCTCACAGATACTGTACTTGGAGCACACAGCAGTCACACGTGTTGCGAAGCATTTTTTTTAAAAAATTGTAAGTACAACACGCCCCTGTTAAACAGGGGCTGAAAAATTGTGCCTTAGGCACTGGTGCTGGTGCCACAACACTGCAACCCCCTCACAGATACTGTACTTGGAGCACAGCAGTCACACGTGTTGCGAAGCATTTTTTTTAAAAAATTGTAAGTACACGCCCCTGTTAAACAGGGGCTGAAAAATTGTGCCTTAGGCACTGGTGCTGGTGCCACAACACTGCAACCCCTCACAGATACTGTACTTGGAGCACAGCAGTCACACGTGTTGCGAAGCATTTTTTTAAAAAAAATTGTAAGTACACGCCCCTGTTAAACACAGGGGCTGAAAAATTGTGCCTTAGGCACTGGTGTGGTGGCATGGATCATTGAGGAGGAGGAAGAGGATAGTCAGTGAACATAAGAGGACAGTCACTCAGCATCAGCATAGGCAGTCTTGAAGGGATGTGACATTAAAAATTATTCGGTTATATCCGCCTCAGGTGCCTGGTAGCTGGTGGTGATCCAAGACTGATTCATTTTGATGAAGGTCAGTCGATCAACCGAGGCGGTGGACAGGCGCACCCTATGATCGGTGACAAATCCTCCAGCAGCACTGAATGTGCGTTCGGAAAGAACGCTGGAGGCAGGACAGGCCAGTAGCTCAATTGCATACTGTGCAAGCTCTGGCCAGTGATCCATCCTCAGGACCCAGTAAGCCAGAGGATTTTCGGTGGGAAAGGTGTCCAAGTCTGACCTTGCCCCAAGGTATTCCTGCACCATGTATATCAGACGCTGGCGATGGTTGCTGGAACCGATCATACCTTGGGGCTGCGGACTAAAAAATTGTCTGAACGCATCGGTCAGACGTCCACCTTCCCCACCGCTCCTTCTGCTACTGACCGAAGCCTCAGCAACTCGTCGCCCAGGACCAGGAGTTTGTAACCTCCCAGTTTCTGGGAACGCGTTGCACAGACCTTTCTGCAAGGCCTCCCTGAGATGTCTCATCCTCTGCTCCCTCTGCGACGGCAAGATAAGGTCCGCAACCTTACCCTTGTACCGCGGATCAAGGAGAGTGGCCAGCCAGTAATGGTCCCTCTCCTTGATCCGAAGAACACGAGGATCCTTCCGCAGGCTTTGCAGGATCAGGGAGGCCATGCAGCGTAGGTTAGCTGAGGCATTCGGTCCGGAGTCTTCTGGGTCACTGAGGATGACATGATCGCCAGCCACCTCCTCCCAGCCACGTACAAGTCCACTGGTTTGTTGGGACTGTACATCATCCCTAAAAGACTGCTGCTGCTGATGCTGAGTGCCAGGCTCCACCTCCATGCTCACAATCAATCCTCCTCCTCCTCCTCCTCCTCCTCATCCTCTCCTCTTCCTGTGTGATGGGTGGGACAGAAGGAACACTGTCCGGATAAAGGGGGCCTTGAGAGGCAAGGAAGTCCTCCTCTTCCTGCCTCTGTTCTGCCTCAAGTGCCCTGTCCATTATCCCACGCAGCGTATGCTCCAACAGGTGGACAAGAGGGACAGTGTCACTGATGCATGCACTGTCACTGCTCACCATCCTCGTGGCCTCCTCAAATGGTGAGAGGACAGTGCATGCATCCCTGATCATGCTCCACTGACGTGGGGAAAAAAAACCAAGCTCCCCTGACCCTGTCCTGGTGCCGTAGTCGCAAAGGTACTCATTGATGGCCCTCTGCTGCGTGTGCAGTCGCTGCAGCATGGCCAACGTTGAGTTCCACCTGGTGGGCATGTCACATATTAGGCGGTTCTTGGGCAGGTTCAGCTCCTTTTGCAGCTCAGTCAGCCGAGCACTGGCATTATAAGATCGGCGGAAATGCACACAGACTTTCCTGGCCTGCCTCAGGACATCCTGTAAGCCTGGGAACCTGCCCAAGAACCGCTGCACCACCAGGTTGAGGACGTGAGCCATGCAGGGCACATGGGTGAGCTGCCCCTGTCGCAGGGCGGAGAGGAGGTTGGTGCCATTGTCAGAAACGACCATTCCTGGCTTAAGCTGACGTGGCGTCAACCACCTCTCGGCCTGCCCCTGCAGAGCTGCCAGAACCTCTGGCCCAGTGTGGCTCCTGTCCCCCAAACACACCAGCGCAAGCACGGCATGGCATCTTTTTGCCTGCGTACTTGCGTAGCCCCTTGTACGCCTACGGAGCACCGCTGGTTCCAAGGACAGAGCACTGGAGGAAGAAGAAGAGGAGGGGGTGGAGGAGAGAGGTGTGTCACAACCAGTAGCAGTAGTAGCGTTTTGGAGGCGTGGTGGCGGAACAACCTCCAACACTACTGCACCTTGTCCTGCATCCCTCCCAGCTGCCAATAGAGTGACCCAATGGGCCGTGAAAGAAAGGTACCGTCCCTGTCCATGCCTGCTGGACCATGAGTCAGCGGTAATATGCACCTTACCGCTGACCGCCCTGTCCAGCGAGGCATGGACATTGCCTTCCACATGCCGGTAGAGAGACGGAATCGCCTTCCGTGAGAAAAAGTGGCGTTTGGGAACCTGCCACTGAGGAACCGCACATTGAACAAACTCACGGAAGGGGGCCGAGTCTACCAACTGAAAAGGCAGCAGTTGAAGTGCTAGCAATTTAGCCAAGCTAGCATTCAACCGCTGGGCATGTGGATGGCTGGGAGTGTACTTCTTTCTACGGTCCAGCAGCTGGGGCAGGGAAATTTGCCTGCTGCAATCGGACGTCGGTGTACTGCAAGTACTTGGTTGTGACACACCTAATTCTACACCTTCAGTCCTCTCAGAGCAGCTTTCAGAGAGGACTGAAGGTGTAGTGGGGATGGAGATCCCAGCTGATGAGGAGCAAGGAGAGGTCCGCTTAGTTCTTTGGTGTGGGTCTTTTATGTGTGCCTGCCAACGAGCTGCATGGCAGGTCGACATATGTCTGGTCATGCTTGTGGTGCCCAAGCGGCTGATGTTTTGGCCACGCGAGATACGCTTGAGACAAATATTGCAAATAGCAGTGGTGCGATCTGATGCACTCGTCTCAAAAAAGGCCCACACCAAAGAACTTTTCTGATAACGTGCAGAGGCAGCGCCCTGCACAGGCGGAGCTCTGCGGTGTTGTACAGTTGCTGTGCTGGCCTCTACCTGGCCTCCAGGGGGCATCCTGCCTCGTTGGACATGTGACGCCGCATCCTCCTCCTCCTCGTCCTCCTCCTCATCCTCTCTCCCTTCAGGCACCCACGTGGAGTCAGTGACCTCATCATCCCCTCCCTCTTCACCACTAGAGCAAACCTGGCAGTAAGCTGCAGCTGGTGGAACAGTACTGCCAGATTCCTCAAGCTGGGTATCATCATCCGAGCCTTCGAATCGTTGGGCATCCTCCTGGAGCATGTACCCAACACTGTGCTCAAAGAGTTCGGGGGACTCCTCAGGAGGACATGGTGGGTCTAGGGAAGGGGTGGCTGATGATGCCATTGAGTACGCGTTGGCAGCTGCTCTGCCAGTACCCTGAGCCTGGGTGAGAGAGGATGAGGAGGATGAGGAGGGCTTGGTCATCCATTCTACCAAGCCTTCAGCATGATGCGGCTCCACATGTCCAGCTGCCGAAAACAAAGACGCGCGTGTCCCATGGCCACGTGCTGATGACGATGCACGACCACGTCCACGGCCACGGCCACGTCCACTAGAAACAGAGCCTGCCTGCCCTGTGTTCTTGGCTCTGCACGCTCTGCCTCCCCTTGGCGGTCTTCCAGCCATTGTAGTCGGTAGTCCTGTGGGTGCTGCTGAGAAGAAAATATAGGAGCTCTGTGTGATGCCACTAACACACTAGAAGTCCTATGGGTGCTTCTGCAAAGAAAATATAGAGCTCTGTGTGATGCCACTAACACACTAGAAGTCCTGTGGGTGCTGCTGCAAAGAAAATATAGGAGCTCTGTGTGATGCCACTAACACACTAGAAGTCCTATGGGTGCTTCTGCAAAGAAAATAGGAGCTCTGTGTGATGCCACTAACACACTAGAAGTCCTATGGGTGCTTCTGCAAAGAAAATATAGGAGCTCTGTGTGATGCCACTAACACACTAGAAGTCCTATGGGTGCTTCTGCAAAGAAAATAGAGGAGCTCTGTGTGATGCCACTAACACACTAGAAGTCCTGTGGGTGCTTCTGCAAAGAAAATAGTGTGATGCTAACACACTAGAAGTCTGTGCTGAAAGAAAATGAGGAGCTCTGTGTGATGCCACTAACACACTAGAAGTCCTATGGGTGCTTCTGCAAAGAAAATAGAGGAGCTCTCTGTGTGATGCCACTAACACACTAGAAGTCCTGTGGGTGCTGCTGAGAAGAAAATATAGGAGCTCTGTGTGATGCCACTAACACACTAGAAGTCCTATGGGTGCTTCTGCAAAGAAAATAGAGGAGCTCTGTGTGATGCCACTAACACACTAGAAGTCCTGTGGGTGCTGCTGAGAAGAAAATATAGGAGCTCTGTGTGATGCCACTAACACACTAGAAGTCCTATGGGTGCTTCTGCAAAGAAAATAGAGGAGCTCTGTGTGATGCCACTAACACACTAGAAGTCCTATGGGTGCTTCTGCAAAGAAAATATAGGAGCTCTGTGTGATGCCACTAACACACTAGAAGTCCTATGGGTGCTTCTGGGAAGAAAATATAGGAGCTCTGTGTGATGGGACTAACACACTAGAAGTCCTATAGGTGCTTCTGGAAAAAAATATAGCTCTGTGTGATGGGACTAACACACTTCAAGTCCTATAGGTGCTTCTGGGAAGAAAATATAGGAGCTCTGTGTGATGGGACTAACACACTTCAAGTCCTATGGGTGCTTCTGGGAACAAAATATAGGAGCTCTGTGTGATGGGACTAACACACTTCAAAGTCCTATAGGTGCTTCTGGGAAAGAAAATATAGGAGCTCTGTGTGATGGGACTAACACACTTCAAGTCCTATAGGTGCTTCTGGGAACAAAATATAGGTCTCTGTGTGATGGGACTAACACACTTCAAGTCCTATAGGTGCTTCTGGGAAAAAAAAATATAGGATCTCTGTGTGATGGGACTAACACACTTCAAGTCCTATAGGTGCTTCTGGGAACAAAATATAGGATCTCTGTGTGATGGGACTAACACACTTCAAGTCCTATAGGTGCTTCTGGGAACAAAATATAGGATCTCTGTGTGATGGGACTAACACACTTCAAGTCCTATAGGTGCTTCTGGGAACAAAATATAGGTCTGTGTGATGGGACTAACACACTTCAACTCCTATAGGTGCTTCTGGGAACAAAATATAGGTCTCTGTGTGATGGGACTAACACACTTCAAGTCCTATAGGTGCTTCTGGGAACAAAATATAGGATCTCTGTGTGATGGGACTAACACACTTCAAGTCCTATAGGTGCTTCTGGGAAGAAAATATAGGAGCTCTGTGTGATGGGACTAACACACTTCAAGTCCTATAGGTGCTTCTGGGAACAAAATATATGATCTCTGTGTGATGGGACTAACACACTTCAAGTCCTATAGGTGCTTCTGGGAAGAAAATATAGCTCTGTGTGATGGGACTAACACACTTCAAGTCCTATAGGTGCTTCTGGGAACAAAATATATATGATCTCTGTGTGATGGGACTAACACACTTCAAGTCCTATAGGTGCTTCTGGGAAGAAAATATAGGTCTCTGTGTGATGGGACTAACACACTTCAAGTCCTATAGGTGCTTCTGGGAAAAAATATATGATCTCTGTGTGATGGGACTAACACACTTCAAGTCCTATAGGTGCTTCTGGGAAGAAAATATAGGTCTGTGTGATGGGACTAACACACTTCAAGTCCTATAGGTGCTTCTGGGAACAAAATATATGATCTCTGTGTGATGGGACTAACACACTTCAAGTCCTATAGGTGCTTCTGGGAAAAAAAATATAGGTCTGTGTGATGGGACTAACACACTTCAAGTCCTATAGGTGCTTCTGGGAACAAAATATATGATCTCTGTGTGATGGGACTAACACACTTCAAGTCCTATAGGTGCTTCTGGGAAGAAAATATAGGTCTCTGTGTGATGGGACTAACACACTTCAAGTCCTATAGGTGCTTCTGGGAAAAAATATAGGTCTGTGTGTGATGGGACTAACACACTTCAAGTCCTATAGGTGCTTCTGGGAACAAAATATATGATCTCTGTGTGATGGGACTAACACACTTCAAGTCCTATAGGTGCTTCTGGGAACAAAATATAGGTCTGTGTGATGGGACTAACACACTTCAAGTCCTATAGGTGCTTCTGGGAACAAAATATAGGTCTGTGTGATGGGACTAACACACTTCAAGTCCTATAGGTGCTTCTGGGAACAAAATATATGATCTCTGTGTGATGGGACTAACACACTTCAAGTCCTATAGGTGCTTCTGGGAAGAAAATATAGGTCTGTGTGTGATGGGACTAACACACTTCAAGTCCTATAGGTGCTTCTGGGAACAAAATATAGGTCTGTGTGATGGGACTAACACACTTCAAGTCCTATAGGTGCTTCTGGGAACAAAATATAGGATCTGTGTGATGGGACTAACACACTTCAAGTCCTATAGGTGCTTCTGGGAAGAAAATATAGGTCTGTGTGATGGGACTAACACACTTCAAGTCCTATAGGTGCTTCTGGGAACAAAATATAGATCTCTGTGTGATGGGACTAACACACTTCAAGTCCTATAGGTGCTTCTGGGAAGAAAATATAGGTCTGTGTGATGGGACTAACACACTTCAAGTCCTATAGGTGCTTCTGGGAACAAAATATATGATCTCTGTGTGATGGGACTAACACACTTCAAGTCCTATAGGTGCTTCTGGGAAGAAAATATAGGTCTGTGTGATGGGACTAACACACTTCAAGTCCTATAGGTGCTTCTGGGAACAAAATATAGGATCTCTGTGTGATGGGACTAACACACTTCAAGTCCTATAGGTGCTTCTGGGAACAAAATATAGATCTCTGTGTGTGATGGGACTAACACACTTCAAGTCCTATAGGTGCTTCTGGGAACAAAATATATGGTCTGTGTGATGGGACTAACACACTTCAAGTCCTATAGGTGCTTCTGGGAACAAAATATATGTCTCTGTGTGATGGGACTAACACACTTCAAGTCCTATAGGTGCTTCTGGGAACAAAATATAGGATCTCTGTGTGATGGGACTAACACACTTCAAGTCCTATAGGTGCTTCTGGGAACAAAATATAGGTCTGTGTGATGGGACTAACACACTTCAAGTCCTATAGGTGCTTCTGGGAACAAAATATATGATCTCTGTGTGATGGGACTAACACACTTCAAGTCCTATAGGTGCTTCTGGGAAGAAAATGTAGGTCTGTGTGATGGGACTAACACACTTCAAGTCCTATAGGTGCTTCTGGGAACAAAATATAGGATCTCTGTGTGATGGGACTAACACACTTCAAGTCCTATAGGTGCTTCTGGGAAGAAAATATAGGTCTCTGTCTGTGTGATGGGACTAACACACTTCAAGTCCTATAGGTGCTTCTGGGAACAAAATATATGATCTCTGTGTGATGGGACTAACACACTTCAAGTCCTATAGGTGCTTCTGGGAAGAAAATATAGGTCTCTGTGTGATGGGACTAACACACTTCAAGTCCTATAGGTGCTTCTGGGAAGAAAATATAGGTCTCTGTGTGATGGGACTAACACACTTCAAGTCCTATAGGTGCTTCTGGGAACAAAATATATGATCTCTGTGTGATGGGACTAACACACTTCAAGTCCTATAGGTGCTTCTGGGAAGAAAATATAGGTCTGTGTGATGGGACTAACACACTTCAAGTCCTATAGGTGCTTCTGGGAACAAAATATATGATCTCTGTGTGATGGGACTAACACACTTCAAGTCCTATAGGTGCTTCTGGGAAGAAAATATAGGTCTGTGTGATGGGACTAACACACTTCAAGTCCTATAGGTGCTTCTGGGAACAAAATATAGGTCTGTGTGATGGGACTAACACACTTCAAGTCCTATAGGTGCTTCTGGGAACAAAATATATGATCTCTGTGTGATGGGACTAACACACTTCAAGTCCTATAGGTGCTTCTGGGAAGAAAATATAGGTCTGTGTGATGGGACTAACACACTTCAAGTCCTATAGGTGCTTCTGGGAACAAAATATAGGATCTCTGTGTGATGGGACTAACACACTTCAAGTCCTATAGGTGCTTCTGGGAACAAAATATAGGATCTCTGTGTGATGGGACTAACACACTTCAAGTCCTATAGGTGCTTGCTTCTGGGAAAAAAATACGTTTCAGCTTGAGTACACGAACAGATGGTCGGACATTCTCCTTCAGGATCTCTTGGTAGACAGCAGAATTCATAGTTCCTTTTATCACGGCAAGTCTTCCAGGTCCTGAAGCAGCAAAACAGCCCCAGACCATCACACTACCACCACCATATTTTACTGTTGGTATAATGTTCTTTTTCTGAAATGCAGTGTTCCTTCTACGCCAGATATACTTGGACACACACCTTCCAAAGAGTTCCACTTTTGTCTCATCGGTCCACAGAATGTTGTCCCAAAAGTCTTGGGGATCATCCAGATGTGTTGTGGAGAAATTGAGAGCTTTGATGTTCTTTTTGCTCAGCAGTGGTTTTCTCCTTGGAACTCTGCCATGCAGGCCATTTTTGCCCAGTCTTTTCCTAATGGTGGAGGCATGAACGCTGACCTTAACTGAGGCAAGTGAGGCCTGCAGTTCCTTGGACGTTGTTGTGGGGTCTTTTGTGACCTCTTGGATGAGTCGTCGCTGCGCTCTTGGGGTAATTTTGGGTGGCCGGCCACTCCTGGGAAGGTTCACCACTGTTCCATGTCTTCGCCATTTGTGGATAATGGCTCTCACTGTGGTTCGCTGGATTCCCAAAGCTTTGGAAATGGCTTTATAACCCTTTCCAGACTGATAGATCTCAATTACTTTCTTTTCTCAATTGTTCCTGAATTTCTTTGGGTCTCGGCATGATGTGTAGCTTTTAAGGATCTTCTGGTGGACCTTACTGTGTCAAGCAGCTCCTATTTAAGTGATGCCTTGATTGTGAACAGGTGTGGCAATAATCAGGCCTGGGTGTGGCTAGAGAAATTGAACTCAGGTGTGGACAACCACAGTTATAGTATGTTTTAACAAGGGGGGCAATCACTTTTTCACACAGGGCCATGATGGTTTGGATTTTTTTTCACCTTTAATAATAAACACCTTCATTTACAAATTGCATTTTGTGTTTACTTGTGTTGTCCTTGACTATTGTTTAAATTGGTTTGATGTTCCGAAACACTTAAGTGTGACAAACATGCAAAGGAACAGGAAATGAGGAAGGGGGCAAACACTTTTTCACACCACTGTAGGTCTGTGTGATGGGGACTAACACACTTCAAGTCCTATAGGTGCTTCTGGGAACAAAATATATGATCTCTGTGTGATGGGACTAACACACTTCAAGTCCTATGGGTGCTTCTGGGAAGAAAATATAGGTCTGTGTGATGGGACTAACACACTTCAAGTCCTATAGGTGCTTCTGGGAACAAAATATATGATCTCTGTGTGATGGGACTAACACACTACAAGTCCTATAGGTGCTTCTGGGAAGAAAATGTAGGTCTGTGTGATGGGACTAACACACTTCAAGTCCTATAGGTGCTTCTGGGAACAAAATATAGGAGCTCTGTTTGCTGCCAGTGCCTGCCTGCCACGAACACACTACAAGTCCTATAGGTGCTTCTGGGAACAAAATATAGGAGCTCTGCCTGCCTGCCACGAACACACTACAAGTCCTATAGGTGCTTCTGGGAACAAAATATAGGAGCTCTGCCTGCCTGCCACGAACACACTACAAGTCCTATAGGTGCTTCTGGGAACAAAATACAGGAGCTCTGTTTGCTGCCAGTGCCTGCCTGCCACGAACACACTACAAGCCCCTCTTTCTAAATCAATCCTTCTAAATGAATCTATCTAACTCAATCTCTCTAAGTGAATCTATCTAACTAAATCCAGCAGAGTGACACAGAACGATCCTGCTCTATCTACGCCGGAACAGCATGTGACCGGCGCAGACGGCGTGGCGGCCTTTTATAAGAGGGGGCGTGTACTAAAGCCCCTGAGCTGTAATTGGCTACAGGCGTCCTGCCTGTAGCCAATTATGGCTCTTCGAGTTTCCGGCGCTGTGATTGGCCAAGCATGCGGGGTCACAGTGCATGCTTGGCCAATCATCAGCCAGCAATGCACTGCGCGGGCCGCGCCGGCCGCAATGCATTGCGGGGCCGCTCGCATCACACGAACGTGATGCGAGCGGCCAAAATAGTTCTGGGCTCGCCGAGCGAGCGAACACCCGGTGCTCGATGCGAACATGGGTTCGCATCGAGCACCGGGCCCATCCCTATTGCTGACTTTTGGGTGGACAAATGAATTCATTCTTAACATTTTCCTTTTAATGGGCGGCTATTTAAAAATAAGATAGGATTTTTGTTAAAGTGAATGTTGATTATTGCTTACATTTTAATAAAGTTGCATTTTTAATTTGTTACTTCCTAATTAAAGGCCACAGCCATTTTAATCCATACTTAGGGGCTTATATAAAAAAAATGTAGTTATTCATTGCCGAGGTTTGTTTCTACAGACTAACAAAGGCTCTATTGTTTTCCCCTTTGGGCAAATGGCAAACATCCAGAGTCTGGAGTGAACCCTGTGTCATCATGAACCTGAACCCAATGCCTAGCTATGTAGTGTGGCAGAGGTGTGTAAATCACAGGACTGGTTGTACAAAAAAAACTATTATTTAGCTAGTAAAACAGAAAACAATTATATTTTCATTGTGTATTGAGCTCTTTGCCTGGAGTTCCACTTTAGGTTTCATGATCTGTTCTATTCCCATCAAGATACAAATCTGTAAAGAGTTTATCATCTATTTTTAATAAAGCCGGCTGGATTTTCATCAGGGTGTTTCTTACATAGAGTAGTGGTAGTTATAAAATGTCTCTTCTCTATATGTAATACATCAGACCAGTACACACATTATTTGAATAAAGTATATTTATTGCATTTTGGAGTTTTACATTTTTCCAATGAAATTTTTATATCAGTTATACAGAAAAATGATTGCGCTGCTAGTGAAAATAATATATAAGCTGCCAGCACCAACAATAAGACGAATTGTAAATGGAAATGTGATGAAAAAGTGCAGCGCTACAAATGCGATATATACCCAAAGTGTAAACTGAGTACCGTATTTTTCCGTGTATAAGACGCGGCTTTTTTCTTTAATTGTTACACTGAAATTCGAGCAGCATCTTATACACGGTCAGTCAGCCTGGGAGAGAGCCGCGCGGGTGCGTAGGATGTCACAGCGGCATCCTCCAATCACAAGCTGTATGACGCCTGCTGCATCTGGAGGTGGAGAGTGCGCAGATGCGATCCGTTCGCTGTGGAGACTGGGCAGATGCATCAGGGAGCGGAGCGGAGCGATTAGAGCCAAGATGTCACAAAACAAAAGTAAGAGATTGTCATATTCTGCCAAATTCAAACTTAGTGTGGTTAGCTATGCAAAAGAGCATGGGAATAGAGCTGCAGAGAGACAGTTTGGACCCCCCCCACTGAGAGTATGATCAGACAGTGGAGAAAACAGGAAGAACAACTCCTTAAGATGCCAAAAAAGAAGAAGGCCTTAAGGGGAAAACAAGCAAAAACTGTGTTCTGTTTTACCTGTTTAAAATGTTGTTTTCTTTATTTTGGGCTGGAAAAGTGGGGGGCGTCTTATACATGGGGGCATCTTATACACGGAAAAATACGGTAATAAGTGAACGTGCAAAACAGCAGTAATGTTTTTTGGGGCAAAAAAATGTGCATTAATCGTTAAATTCAGTGCTATTAATGGTAACCTTAATGCAAATAACACCCAAGGGTCAAGTGACTCCATATAAGCAAAAATGAAAAATAAAGTGAAGAAATATATATAAATAAACAATATACAAAAATGAAGTAAAACTTTTGATTGTACAATGATTGTATATCTGAGTGTTGCTGTATTTTATATGAATGGCCCCATGGATGGGAACCAGCCTGGGGCAATGTACAGTCCTCGCTCCTTACAATGTAATCTCCATACCAAAATTAAAGTCAGTCTATTGTTTCTATATTGTATAAAAAAATATATTTAAAATATCTGAATACTTACCTCTCCAGGGGACAGTGGATCAAATATCTGCTCCAACCTCCTGCAGAGTCTTCACATCTGACACAATTCCGGGTATGTTGGGTGTCGGGTCCCCCGCTGTATTCAGTGGTCGGCTCCTATATCACTAATGTGTCCTTGTGTATGAGAATCGCTCTATAATTCTGTAATACAGAGAAGTGAAGTGTGACGTATGAAGATGAGATGTGATTTGCATGTTTCCTGTCCCCCATATGTGATGTCGGGGGGTTTCCCCTCTAATGATTGCAGCTGTTATATAGGAGACATTGTACAGGTGACATCTCAGTAGTCTGTGTGTGTCAGTGCAGAGACATCAAGATGGGTTCTCAGGGGGTTCTGGTGCCTCTCATACTGCTTTATATTCAGGGTGAGGACATCATTTTATTGGTTTGGATGAATTGTTATATTTTCTGGACATAGATATTAAATGTTTCATGTTTTCTTATCCTCAGGGAGTTGGACACAGATTATATTGACACAATCTCCAAATCATGTCACTGCAAATCCAGGAGACACAGTCACCGTCTCATGTAGATCCAGTACTGGTATCAACAACAATTTACACTGGTACCAACAGAAACCAGGACAACCTCCAACACTGATTATCAGATATGCAACCAATCTTCAGTCTGGAGCCCCAACCAGGTTCAGTGGATCTGGATCAGGAACAGATTATACTCTTACAATCAGAGATATAAAGGATGAAGATGCAGTAATGTATCAATGTCAGCAGGGTTACAGCCTCCCTCTCACACAGTGATACAGAGCCGTACAAAAACCTCCTTCCTCTTTTATCAGCAATGACATTTCACATCACATTTAGAATTGCACTGAATGAGGATCAGTTATCTCTATAATTAGACTACAATTAGCTCTGTGTAGTTGCTTTAAACTTAGAGTCTTAGCGAAAACAAAAAGATTTTCTTCAAGCTCCCCAAGTATCACCACATTATACATACTGTGACAGACGAATGCACTGTCACTGTGTAAAGAACCGCATAGTGACATGGATAGCGCATCATTTAGCATACAAACCATTTTTGAACAGGGGGGAGACTTAAAGGTCCACTTTATAAAGATTTTGCTGTGCTGTGCCATAAGGAAAATCATTTGCCTAAAAAGGTTATTTCCTGTGATTGTCAGCTCCGTCTAGTGGTCATAATGCGGTACTTTTCCTGAAACACATTAATCAGGACAATACCACATTATGGCCACTATATGGAGTCAGGTGGATGTTGTCCCACAAAAGGTAATCAGGCCAGCCAGCCAGAGCTGTGAAGGAGTAGAAGGTGTACCGTATACAAGGAATGTGAGTCTGTGGTCTGATGAAGCTGTCACCTGGGAGAGGCGGTGTTTGAACAGGCAGGGAGCAGTACAGCCCAAACCAGGAACTCTATAGCTAGAAAGCTGTAGTGAGAAAGGCACAGCCAAGAGCAAATTGTGTGTGTATGGGGAGACAGACTGAAGATCCAAGATTACCTACAATAACCAGGAGGAGGAACATGTTCTGTTCGGAGTTCCAGACGTTTTTGTGTGTGAATGAATGAATGAAAGACTTGTATATCGCTGCAACTGCGAACTGAATCGCCTCGAGGCGCTTGAGTGTGTAGCTGCTGACTTTTAATAAACACACACTCACCTGTCCCACAGCCCAGCGATGCGGCTGCCTGAAGCCTCGGTTCTCTCCCCGCCTCTCCCTGGCGCCGGCATCACTAGTGTGGGCATCCGGCTGTGACAGCCTACGGCTTCACACCTGGGTGTGCACTGCGCATGTGAGGGTCGCGCTACAAGTCCTGATTGGCTGAGCAAACTTCTGGGACCTGTGATGTGTCCTAGAAGTTTGCAGGGAGGGGAGAGGAGAACTTCCGCTTGAGTCACCTAGGCGGCACGAGCGGAAGTGGGAGCTGGGTACCTGTCAAAAATAAGTACCCCCCCCCCCCCCAAAAAAAAATGGCATGCTAAATGTGGCATGTCAGGGGGTGAGGAGTCCTTAAAGCTGAAGTTCCACTTTTGGGTGGAACTCCACTTTAATGTGGTGCTGATCCCCTGTGTGGGAAGCCAGATGGAAAGGTATTTGTTGAGGAATAGAAGTGGCTGGAAAGCACTTCAATCATATTGGCGAATGAACTTTAAACCTCTTTTAAAGCTCTACCCTTTAAGCGACACCCTCACAATACCTTAAAGCGGAAGTAAACCCATCCATAAAAGAGTTTCATTTTTGGCACGTGCTGGAAATGTAACACTCCCATTGGTTGTGCTCTCAACCAAACTGTCAAACCATCCAAAGGCTGATCACATGTGCAGCATCATGGCAGTTACAGATTAAAAAGATGGCAAAGATGGCAGCTTCCTTGGCTGAAAACGATAGGAGGGTTTACTTACACTTTAAAATGGTAGTAAACCGCAGTTAAAAAAAAAAAAAAACTTCCCCTGCAAGACAATGTCAAAATGTGCTAGTATGCATCACATACTAGCACATTATCAGAGACTTACCTTAAAATGAAGCCCTCCAGCCGCGCGCTGTCACCGATGAGAGGGCTTCCATTTTCACCCAGTCTACCTTCCAGGTTTGCGGCCTCCTGCTACATGAGTGCCCGGGGCGCGATGACGTCACTGTTTACAGCACGGGCTCTGAAGGTCCGGTACGGTATGCCAGACCTTCAGAGCGCATGCGCCAGTGATATCACCGGCTGCATGCTGTGTAAATATCTCCTTAACAGTGAAAGTTTAGGAGATATTCACAGTACCTTCAGGTAAGCCTTCATATAGTCTTACTAGTAAATATAAGTGGCAAAGCTGAGTTTACTACCACTATAACCCTCATATTGAATACAACCCTTCAGCCTGGCCTAAAATATTTGGGATGATGGGTTATGTTGCTGACTTTTGGGTGGACAAATTAATTCATTCCTAACATTTTCCTTTTAATGGGCGGCTATTTGAAAATAAGGTACGATTTTTGTTAAAGTGAATGTTGATTAGTTATTGCTAAGTTATTGCTAACATTTTAAGAAAGTTACATTTTTAATTTGTTACTTCCTAATTAAAGGCCACAACCATTTTAATCCATACTTAGGGGCTTATATAAAAAAAAATGTAGTTATTCATTACCGAGGTTTGTTTCTACAGACTAACAAAGGTTCTATTGTGTTCCCCTTTGGGCAAATGGCAAACATCCAGAGTCTGGAGTGAACCCTGTGTCATCATGAACCTGAACCCAATGCCTAGCTATGTAGTGTGGCAGAGGTGTGTAAATCACAGGACAGAGAGGGCCGGACCGGGATGCAGCACAGCAAAGGTAGGGCAGGCCTGGCCATGACAGTGTGTCTAGGACACACATTTACAATTTTAAGGGGTGTGGCTTAGCGCAGCGGGCCAATCAGGAGACGGGGGGAGTGGCCATATAAAAAGGGGGCGTGGCTAGGACAGACATTCGGCGGGCAGTAACACATGAGGAGGCAGGTTTTTTACTCTGCTCCTCGTTTTTCTAAATCCAAGATGGCGGACGTCCGGGACCTCATGGTCCAATTGAGAGCAGCAGCAGCATCCCGGGGACCAGACTGGCTTCAGGAACAAGTCACAGCCGTGCTGGCCGAACAAGGAAGGCGAGGGGAGACCACGCGGGCGGCGGTGGAGCAGCGATCGATCGTCAGGAGCCAGGCGAGCGGCAGGATTTCCAGGCCGCCTGCAAGGTACTCTCCGGGGGCGAATGCTGGGCCATCCAGGGTCACTAGGAGCCCGAGGGGGGAGTACTCGACCCCCCCGGCAAAAAGGGCGCAGAAGGAACAGACAGGAGGGCCTAGGCGGACCACACGTCGCGGGGCTCAGGCCGGGGGGGGGGCACGGGCCTACAGGGTGCCGCATCCCCAGGTAGCAGAAGAGAGGAGCAGGCTGCAGATCCCCCTGCAGCTCTGGACGAGCAGAGGGGGGGGTAGACGGGACAGAAGGACACAGTCAGCAGCAGCAGCAGCAGCAGCATCCAGGGATATTCACATGGAAGAACCAGCAGGCCCATCCACTATGCTGACCCCCCCAGCAGCTCTGCACGAGCTGAGGGGCAGAAGTTCAACACCCAGGAGAGGGGCTGCAAAAAAGGGGGGTAATACACCCAGGAGGATATCGGCCGCGGCACTCCCAGCAGCTCTGAACGAGCCGAGGGAGGAGGACAGAAGGATTAGTGATTTGACGGCGGCAGCTGGACCATCGGGCAGCTTGGCACGCAGCACGGCAGGTTGGCGGACGCCACCTGGCGGAGGTAGTCAGGGGTCACGTGGCGGGAGTGGTGCCGGGACCGGCCCAACCGCACAGGAATGGGTGGAGGGGGGGGGGCGGCGGGTGGGAGGGAAGGCACTGGCCAAGTCAGTGGACAGACGGAGGCATGATACGTCCAGGAGTCCCTCCCCAGAGGGATTGCCGCTTTTGTTCCGACAGGAGGTTGAGAGCAGGTCGGAAGGAGAAATTTCAGAGGAAGAGGAGCTGGAACCCAGTCGTCCACAAGCACCGGTGGTAATTGGAACAGCAACGGAGCGAGGGGTGCCCGGTCGGCCCGGTAAGTCATGTGACAATTTAGCATTTACAGCTGTATTACAGAACTTAATGGGGGTTGTATCTGGTGGGGGGGGGGGGGGCTGCCCCTCCGGCACCGCTGTTGGCAGACACATACCAACCGCGGGCAGGGAGCGGGCCTACAGTGGGGTCCGGCAGTCAGATACAGGAATTGCTAGAGGGCCTACGGGCGTTGGTGGGACGGATTGAAGGAGGACAGTCGTCCGCAGGGGGGGTCAGGTGAAAGCACCGGGGGTACAGCACAAGTAGCAGGGCCGGTCGCAGCAGCTACGGCAGTGCCACAGGACATCGTAGCAGGTGAAGTGGCAGAGAAGGTGAGTACAACGGAAAAAGGGGGGACAGAGGCGACTGTCAGAGCTGACATTGTGCGGTTGGCAGACGCGGCAAAATGTGAGGTGTATGTGTGCTTCGAGGGACCCCTAGGCGCTCACCTGAAGCAGGAAACGAGAGAGAAGATATGGAAGGGCGAGTATGTAGAGATTTTCTCCCTATTGCCCTTAGAAAAATTTAATCTGGACAGGGTAAAACCAGATGATACCAAGAAGGAGGACGAGGAGAAGCGGAGATACCGTTTGATTCCCAGGACGTTTGCCAATTGGCTGCAAGCGTTCGCCATTTTGGCAGGTGTAATAGGTGAAAAGAACCCCGAACACTGTTCGGCGTTATTTTGCTATATGGATGCTATAGGGGAGGCGTATAGGGTATACGGGGGCACAGCGTGGCTACGTTACGACGAGCAATTCAGGCAGCGCAGGGCGGTGCGTCCCGCACTGCGGTGGGATCACAAAGACATCAGTCTTTGGATGCGACTTATGGCATCGGCAAAAACGCCAGCACAGCCATTTCATGGGGGGGCCGGAGGTAGCAACTCCTCGGGATCGCCGGCCAGTAGGAAGTGGGGAGTCTGTTGGCAGTTTAACGAGGGATCATGTAAGTATGGGGGATCCTGCAAGTTTAAACATGAATGTTCAGGGTGCGGGGGGGCGCATACGCATGCCAAGTGTTTCAAAAAAGGAAAACGGGGCGGAGAGGCTGGTAACAAAAGGGATGACTCCGGTGATGGGGGAAAGGATGCTTCCTTTTCTAAATAGATACCCGGACAGGGCGGCGGCGTTGTTACTAGAGGAAGGTTTTAAGCACGGTTTTCATATTCCGTGCACATTGACAGTCGTCCCTCCTATGGCCAATAATTTGAGATCGGCACTGCAGCACCCAGCAGTGGTATTCGAAAAATTGGCCAAGGAGGTGGCTTTGGGTAGGATGGCGGGGCCATTTGAGGTGAAACCAATAGAAGATTTAGTAGTATCCCCGTTGGGGGTGGTCCCTAAGAAAGAACCAAACAAATTTCGTTTGATTCATCATCTATCGTTTCCCAAAGGGGGATCGGTAAATGATTTCATTGACCCAGAAACCTGTACGGTTTCGTACACGTCTTTTGACGCGGCTGTACGCTGGGTGCGACGTTATGGAAAAGGGGCATTGATGGCTAAATCGGATGTGGAGTCGGCGTTTAGACTTCTCCCGGTTCACCCGGCCAGTTTCAGGTTGCTGGGTTGCCATTGGGAGGAACAGTTTTATGTGGATATGTGTTTGCCCATGGGCTGTTCTATATCATGTGCACTGTTTGAAACATTTAGCTCCTTTTTAGAATGGGTGGTCAGGGACGTGGCAGGTATTGAATCCGTCATCCATTATTTGGATGACTTTCTCTGCGTGGGCCCTCCTTCTTCCAATGTGTGTGCGATACTGTTGTCCACGTTGCAACACATTGCGGAGAGATTTCGGGTGCCTCTGGCAGCTGATAAGACGGAGGGTCCACGGACAGAGCTGAGCTTCTTAGGTATAGTAATTGATTCCATGAAAATGGAATGCAGGTTACCTAAAGAGAAGCTCAGGGATTTACAAAAGGAGATCAGGGAGATACATGGGTGCAAGAAAGTGCAGCTGCGTACGTTGCAATCCCTGTTAGGAAAATTGAATTTTGCATGCAGGATTATTCCCATGGGGCGAATATTTTGCCGTCGGATGTCTTCAGCTACGGCTGGGGTGAAGGCTCCCACGCATTACATTAGGCTGCGGAAGGAACATAGGGATGACCTGCAGGTATGGTATCAATTTTTAGCAGAGTTTAACGGAAGGTCGGTGTGGATGTCTGGTCCGGTAAGTAACTTCGACGTGGAGTTGGTGACAGACGCCGCAGGATCTACTGGGTATGGGGTGTACTTCCAAGGACGGTGGAGTGCGGAACCGTGGCCACGGGCTTGGGTAGAGGCTGGGTTTTTACGAGACCTGGTGCTCCTGGAACTCTTTCCGGTAGTACTAGCGATGGAACTGTGGGGCGAGTCATGTCGAAATTTGAAATTACGTTTGAATTGTGACAACATGGGGGTAGTGCAGGTCATCAATAGCATGTCGGCGGCTTCGCCACCTGTCATTCGGCTGATGCGACAGTTGGTGTTGCGCTGCTTGCGATTGAATGTGTTTTTATATGCTGTACATATCCCGGGGGTGGAGAACACACTGGCTGACTCTTTGTCTCGGTTCCAGTGGGACAAATTCAGGGCTCTGGCGCCAGAGGCACAGAAGGTGGGAGTTCCGTGCCCAGCCTGGATATGGGATTTGGCACTAGAATAGCGGCAGGATGGATACAGAAGTCGGTGAGTACGTCCACATGGGCAGGGTACCAGAAGGTGTGGAGAGAGTGGGGAGAACTGATGCAAGGAGCAGGTGTGGGTGAGTATGGGTCTTCAGGTCGTCTGTTGGTGCTATATTTGGTATCCAGGAACATGGAAAGGGGGCGATCGGTATCGGCTATTGAGAAGAAAATGGCGGCTTTGGCCTTTTTGTTCAAATTACAAAAGAAAGTAGATTGGACAAAGGATTTTTGGGTGAAACAGGCCATTAAGGGTTACAGGAAAGAAAACAGGACTAAGGACACGAGACGGCCGATTACATTCAAAAATTTATTGGATTTGGGGATACAGTTGGGATCGGTTTGCAGGGATGGTTATGAGCGTTTATTGTTTAAAACCGCTTTTTCATTGGCGTTTTTTGGGGCATTTCGTATAGGGGAATTGGTCAGCCCAGCAAAAGGAAGGGCGGGCGGTTTACTGCGGGGGGATGTAGTGGTCCTGGAGGACAGGGTGTCCGTGCGGTTGCGGAAGTCCAAAACGGACCAAAAAGGTGTGGGGGTACAGATATCGCTGTATGCAGTAGAAGGTTGTGCAATGTGCCCGGTAAAAACGGTAAGGGATTTTGCGGGCATAAGGCCGGGAGGGGATGGCTCCTTTTTGGTACACGAGGATGGAGCTAATTTGTCCAGGTTCCAGTTTGTTGCTGTTTTGCGTAAGTGTTTAAAGGGGTTGGGGATGGATAGTTCCGCCTACGCCTCACACTCCTTCCGCATCGGGGCGGCCACTGAGGCTGCTAGGTACGGGCTGGATGAGGTGGATGTGCGACGGATGGGGAGATGGGAGTCCAGGCGATTCCGCACCTATATTCGGCCTCAGTTAGTGTGGGAAGGTGAAAATTAAAAAAAAAAAAAAAGATGGGGTGTTAAGATGTCGTTGTTGTGCATATCTGCCTACAAAGGGGTAACCTGGTCAAGGGTCCTGGGGGTGCAAGTCCTTTACACTATGTTTGTCATTTCAGACGCAGTGCTCCCACGCCTTATCTGGATTCTTGGACACTCGTATGTGTGTTGGGGCGCACGGAGAGGGGACGCGAGACCAGGTGGGAGGCAGTTGGGGATTTCAAGAAGGGAGGCAACCATAAGATGGTTGGGTAAACCGGGAATGATGTGGGGCAGGGTAGTCCCAGAGGCTGAGAGGTTTGCGTGGTTGGACAGGCCGCCAGCAGTGCTTGTCGTCCATGCTGGGGGGAACGATCTGGGTGTCCGCACGGTCAGGGATCTGATCGCGGACATTAAAAATGACTGGATTTATCTGCGAACGAAATTCCCAGACACGTTGTTAGTCTGGTCGGACATAGTGGCAAGGACAACATGGCGTACGGCCAGGTCCGTTTATCGGATCAACAAAGCCAGAATTAGGGTGAATAAGGTGGTTGGGAGGTTTGTGACATGGCATGGGGGGTTGGTGGTACGTCACAGGGAACTAGAGAAGAATGTGGGCCTCTATTTGAGGAGGGACGGGGTCCATTTAACTGATGTGGGCATCGACCTGTGGTCGTTGGGTCTGCAGGAGGGGATTCAGTCGGCCCTGCGGGTGTGGAGGTGCCTGCAAGGATGAGGTGTCAACCTTTTAGGCTATGGCGTGTTTGTTCGTTGGTCAGTGACGGAGCAGTTATGTAGGTGGTAAGTGTGTGTGGGGGGCTCATCATTAGATGGCCCCTCCAGTTCGTGGGGGGCTCATCATTAGATGGCCCCTCCGGTTTGTGGGGGGCTCATCAGTAGATGGCCCCTCCTGGTAGTACATCAAATTATATATTTGATGATTACTCGTGCACTGCGGGATAGGTGTTTGTCTCCGGGCGGCACAGATGGAGGCCAGTTGGTTATGTTGTATCCCGCAGTGCCCCCGGTGGTGTTATATATATATACAGTTACAGTAGTTATATATATGTTTTATAGTACTTAGCTCCGTCACTGACCAATCAACAGGGTGTAACTGATTGTTTACAGTTCTTGATGTTTGTTTACTGGTTATGTGTTGATATGTTATTTATCACTATGGTTATTTATGTGTGTTTCAGTTATTGGAGTTATGTTTTTAATAAAAGGCTGTTGCGGCCATTTACTCCATAAAAGAAGGTGTGGTCTATTATTTAAGTTAAAGTAAGGGGAAGTATTTGGCTGTATCAGCTGGTGGGTAACATCTAGGCTACACTAGTCATGGTTGTACAAAAAAAATATTATTTAGCTAGTAAAACAGAAAACAATTATATTTTCATTGTGTATTGAGCTCTTTACCTGGAGTTCCACTTTTTTTAGGTTTTATGATCTGTTCTATTTCCATCAAGATACAAATCTGTAAAGAGTTTATCATCTATTTTTAATAAAGCCGGCTGGATTTTCATCAGGGTGTTTCTTACATAGAGTAGTGGTAGTTATAAAATGTATCTTCTCTATATGTAATACATCAGACCAGTACACACATTTTTTTGAATAAAGTATATTTATTGCATTTTTGAGTTTTACAGTTTTCCAATTTAATTTTTATATCAGTTATAAAGAAAAATGATTGCGCTGATAGTGAAAATAATATATAAGCTGCCAGCCCCAACAATAAGACTAATTGTAAATGGAAATGTGATGAAAAAGTGCAGCGCTACAAATGCGATATATACCCAAAGTGTAAACTGAGTAATAAGTGAACGTGCAAAACAGCAGTAATGTTTTTTGGGGCAAAAAAAAGTGCATTAATTTATTAAATTCAGTGATATTAATGGTAACCTTAATGCAAATAACACCCAAGGGTCAAGTGACTCCATATAAGCAAAAATGAAAAATAAAGTGATGAAATATATATAAATAAACAATATACAAAAATTAAGTGTAATTTTTGATTGTACAATGATTGTATATCTGAGTGTTGCTGTATTTTATATGAATGGTCCCATGGATGGGAACCAGCCTGGGGCAATGTACAGTCCTCGCTCCTTACAATGTAATCTCCATACCAAAATTAAAGTCAGTCTATTGTTTCTATATTTAAAAAATATTTAAAATATCTGAATACTTACCTCTCCAGGGGACAGTGAATCAAATATCTGCTCCAACCTCCTGCAGAGTCTTCAGATCTGACACAATTCCGGGTATGTTGGGTGTCGGGTCCCCCGCTGTATTCAGTGGTCGGCTCCTATATCACTAATGTGTCCTTGTGTATGAGAATCGCTCTATAATTCTGTAATACAGAGAAGTGAAGTGTGACGTATGAAGATGAGATGTGATTTGCATGTTTCCTGTCCCCCATATGTGATGTCGGGGGGTTTCCCCTCTAATGATTGCAGCTGTTATATAGGAGACATTGTACAGGTGACATCTCAGTAGTCTGTGCGTGTCAGTGCAGAGACATCAAGATGGGTTCTCAGGGGGTTCTGGTGCCTCTCATACTGCTTTATATTCAGGGTGAGGACATCATTTTATTGGTTTGGATGAATTGTTATATTTTCTGGACATAGATATTAAATGTTTCCTGTTTTCTTATCCTCAGGGAGTTGGGCACAGATTATATTGACACAATCTCCAAATCATGTCACTGCAAATCCAGGAGACACAGTCACCGTCTCATGTAGATCCAGTACTGGTATCAGCACCAGTTTGCACTGGTACCAACAGAAACCAGGACAACCTCCAACACTGATTATCAGATATGCAACCAATCTTCAGTCTGGAGCCCCAACCAGGTTCAGTGGATCTGGATCAGGAACAGATTTCACTCTTACAATCAGAGATATAAAGGATGAAGATGCAGTAATGTATCAATGTCAGCAGGGTGCTCAGTCCCCTCTCACACAGTGATACAGAGCCGTACAAAAACCTCCTTCCTCTTTTATCAGCAATAACATTTCACATCACATTTAGAATTGCACTGAATGAGGATCAGTTATCTCTATAATTAGACTACAATTAGCTCTGTGTAGTTGCTTTAAACTTAGAGTCTTAGCGAAAACAAAAATATTTTCTTCAAGCTCCCCAAGTATCACCACGTTATACATACTGTGACAGACGAATGCACTGTCACTGTGTAAAGAATCTCATAGTGACATGGATAGCGCATCATTTAGCATACAAACCATTTTTGAACAGGGGGGAGACTAAAAGATCCACTTTATAAAGACTTTGCTGTGCTGTGCCATAAAGAAAATCATTTGCCTAAAAAGGTTATTTCCTGTGATTGTCAGCTCCGTCTAGTGGTCATAATGCGGTACTTTTCCTGAAACACAGTAATCAGGACAATACCACATTATGGCCACTATATGGAGTCAGGTGGATGTTGTCCCACAAAAGGTAATCAGGCCAGCCAGCCATTGCTGTGAAGGAGTAGAAGGTGTACCGTATACAAGGAATGTGAGTTTGTGGTCTGATGAAGCTGTCACCTGGGAGAGGCGGTAATTTAACAGGCAGGGAGCAGTACAGCCCAAACCAGGAACTCTATAGCTAGAAAGCTGTAGTGAGCAAGTCACAGCCAAGAGCAAATTGTGTGTGTATGGGGAGACAGACTGAAGATCCAAGATTACCTACAATAACCAGGAGGATGAACATGTTCTGTTCGGAGTCCCAGACGTTTTTTGTGTGTAGCTGCTGACTTTTAATAAACACACACGCGATGTGGCTGCCCGAAGCCTCGGTTCTCTCCCCGCCTCTCCCTGGCGCCAGCATCACTAGTGTGGGCACTCGGCTGAGACAGTTTGCAGCTTCACAGCCGGGTGTGCACTGCGCGAATGCGCGGGTTGCGCTGCAAGTCCTGAATGGCTGAGCAGTCTTCCAGGACCTGTGATGTGTCCTAGAAGTTTGCAGGGAGGGGAGAGGAGAACTTCCGTTTGAGTCACCTAGGCGGCACGAACGGAAGTGGGAGCTGGGTACCTGTCAAAAATAAGTACACCCCCCAAAAAATGGCATGCTAAATGTGGCATGTCAGGGGGTGAGGAGTCCGTAAATCTGAAGTTCCACTTTTGGGTGGAACTCCACTTTAATGTGGTGCTGATCCCCTGTGTGGGAAGCCGGATGGAAAGGTATTTGTTAAGGAATAGAAGTGGCTGGAAAGCACTTCAATCATATTGGCGAATGAACTTTAAACCTCTTTTAAAGCTCTACCCTTGAAGCGACACCCTCACAATACCTTAAAGCGGAAGTAAACCCATCCATAAAAGAGTTTCATTTCTGACACGTGCCAGAAATGTAACACTCCCATTGGTTGTGCTCTTAACCAAACTGTAAAACCATCCAATGGCTGATCACATGTGCAGCATCATGGCAGTTACAGATTAAAAAGATGACAAAGAGGGCAGCCTCCTTGGCTGAAAACGATAGGAGGGTTTACTTACACTTTAAAGCGGTAGTGAACCGCAGTTAAAAAAAAAAAAAAAACGTCCCCTGCAAGACAATGCCATAATGTGCTAGTATGCATCGCATACTAGCACATTATCAGAGACTTACCTTAAAATGAAGCCCTCCAGCGGTGCGCTGTCACTGCTGAGAAGGCTTCCATCTTCACCTGGTCTTCCTTCCAGGTTTGCGGCATCCTGCTACATGAGTGGCAGGGGGCGCAATGATGTCACAATTTACAGCACAGGCTCTGAAGGTCCGGCACGGTATGCCAGACCATCAGAGCGCATGCGCCAGTGATATTACCGGCTGCATGCTGTGTAAATATCTCCTTAACATTGAAAGTTTAGGAGATATTCACAGTACCTTCAGGTAAGCCTTCATATAGTCTTACTAGTAAATATAAGTGGCAAAGCTGAGTTTACTACCACTATAACCCTCATATTGAATACAACCCTTCAGCCTGACCTAAAATATTTGGGATGATGGGTTATGTTGCTGACTTTTGGGTGGACAAATTATTAAATTCTTAACATTTTCCTTTTAATGGGCGGCCATTTGAAAATAAGATAGGATTTTTGTTAAAGTGAATGTTAATTAAAGTTATTGCTAACATTTTAATAAAGTTACATTTTTAATTTGTTACTTCCTAATAAAAGGCCACAGCCATTTTAATCCATACTTAGGGGCCTATACCAAAAGAACATTTTTAATTATTCATTGCTGAGGTTTGTTTCTACAGACTAACAAAGGTTCTATTGCGTTCCCCTTTGGACAAATGGCAAACATCCAGAGTCTGGAGTGAACCCTGTGTCATCATGAACCTGAACCCAATGCCTAGCTATGTAGTGTGGCAGAGGTGTGTAAATCACAGGACTGGTTGTACAAAAAAAACTATTATTTAGCTAGTAAAACAGAAAACAATTATATTTTCATTGTGTATTGAGCTCTTTGCCTGGAGTTCCACTTTAGGTTTTATGATCTGTTCTATTCCCATCAAGATACAAATCTGTAAAGAGTTTATCATCTATTTTTAATAAAGCCGGCTGGATTTTCATCAGGGTGTTTCTTACATAAAGTAGTGGTAGTTATAAAATGTCTCTTCTCTATATGTAATACATCAGACCAGTTCACAAATTTTTTTGAATAAAGTATATTTATTGCATTTTTGAGTTTTACAGTTCTCCAATTAAATTTTTATATCAGTTATAAAGAAAAATGATTGCGCTGCTAGTGAAAATAATATAGAAGCTGCCAGCACCAACAATAAGACTAATTGTAAATGGAAATGTGATGAAAAAGTGCAGCGCTACAAATGCGATATATACCCAAAGTGTAAACTGAGTAATAAGTGAACGTGCAAAAAAACCGCAGTAATGTTTTTTGGGGGAAAAAAGAGCATTAATTTATTAAATTCAGTGATATTAATGGTAACCTTAATGCAAATAACACCCAAGGGTCAAGTGACTCCATATAAGCAAAAATGAAAAATAAAGTGAAGAAATATATATAAATAAACAATATACAAAAATGAAGTGTAATTTTTGATTGTACAATGATTGTATATCTGAGTGTTGCTGTATTTTATATGAATGGTCCCATGGATAGGAACCAGCCTGGGGCAATGTACAGTCCTCGCCCCTTACAATGTAATCTCCATACCAAAATTAAAGTGAGTTTATTGTTTCTATATTTAAAAAATATTTAAAATATCTGAATACTTACCTCTCCAGGGGACAGTGAATCAAATATCTGCTCCAACCTCCTGCAGAGTCTTCACATCTGACACAATTCCGGGTATGTTGGGTGTCGGGTCCCCCGCTGTATTCAGTGGTCGGCTCCTATATCACTAATGTGTCCTTGTGTATGAGAATCGCTCTATAATTCTGTAATACAGAGAAGTGAAGTGTGACGTATGAAGATGAGATGTGATTTGCATGTTTCCTGTCCCCCATATGTGATGTCGGGGGGTTTCCCTCTAATGATTGCAGCTGTTATATAGGAGACATTGTACAGGTGACATCTCAGTAGTCTGTGTGTGTCAGTGCAGAGACATCAAGATGGGTTCTCAGGGGGTTCTGCTGCCTCTCATACTGCTTTATATTCAGGGTGAGGACATCATTTTATTGGTTTGGATGAATTGTTATATTTTCTGGACATAGATATTAAATGTTTCATGTTTTCTTATCCTCAGGGAGTTGGGCACAGATTATATTGACACAATCTCCAAATCATGTCACTGCAAATCCAGGAGACACAGTCACCGTCTCATGTAGATCCAGTGCTGGTATCAACAACAATTTACACTGGTACCAACAGAAACCAGGACAACCTCCAACACTGATTATCAGATATGCAACCACTCTGCAGTCTGGAGCCCCAACCAGGTTCAGTGGATCTGGATCAGGAACAGATTTCACTCTTACAATCAGAGATATAAAGGATGAAGATGCAGTAATGTATCACTGTCAGCAGAGTAACAGCTACCCTCTCACACAGTGATACAGAGCCGTACAAAAACCTCCTTCCTCTTTTATCAGCAATAACATTTCACATCACATTTAGATTTGCACTGAATGGGGATCAGTTATCTCTATAATTAGACTACAATTAGCTCTGTGTAGTTGCTTTAAACTTAGAGTCTTAGCGAAAACAAAAAGATTTTCTTCAAGCTCCCCAAGTATCACCACGTTATACATACTGTGACAGACGAATGCACTGTCACTGTGTAAAGAACCTCATAGTGACATGGATAGCGCATCATTTAGCATAGAAACCGTTTTTGAACAGGGGGGAGACTAAAAGGTCCACTTTATAAAGATTTTGCTGTGCTGTGCCATAAGGAAAATCATTTGCCTAAAAAGGTTATTTCCTGTGATTGTCAGCTCCGTCTAGTGGTCATAATGCGGTACTTTTCCTGAAACACAGTAAATAGGACAATACCACATTATGGCCACTATATGGAGTCAGGTGGATGTTATCCCACAAAAGGTAATCAGGCCAGCCAGCCAGAGCTGTGAAGGAGTAGAAGGTGTACCGTATACAAGGAATGTGAGTCTGTGGTCTGATGAAGCTGTCACCTGGGAGAGGCGGTGTTTGAACTGGCAGGGAGCAGTACAGCCCAAACCAGGAACTCTATAGCCAGAAAGCTGTAGTGAGCAAGTCACAGCCAAGAGCATATTGTGTGTGTATGGGGAGACAGACTGAAGATCCAAGATTACCTACAATAACCAGGAGGATGAACATGTTCTGTTCGGAGTTCCAGATGTTTTTTGTGTGTAGCTGCTGACTTTTAATAAACACACACGCGATGTGGCTGCCCGAAGCCTCTGTTCTCTCCCCGCCTCTCCCTGGCGCCAGCATCACTAGTGTGGGCACTCGGCTGAGACAGTTTGCAGCTTCACAGCTGGGTGTGCACTGCGCGAATGCGCGGGTTGCGCTGCAAGTCCTGAATGGCTGAGCAGTCTTCCAGGACCTGTGATGTGTCCCAGAAGATTGCAGGGAGGGGAGAGGAGAACTTCCGTTTGAGTCACCTAGGCGGCACGAACGGAAGTGGGAGCTAGGTACCTGTCAAAAATAAGTACACCCCCCAAAAAATGGCATGCTAAATGTGGCATGTCAGGGGGTGAGGAGTCCTTAAAGCTGAAGTTCCACTTTTGGGTGGAACTCCACTTTAATGTGGTGCTGATCCCCTGTGTGGGAAGCCGGATGGAAAGGTATTTGTTAAGGAATAGAAGTGGCTGGAAAGCACTTCAATCATATTGGCGAATGAACTTTAAACCTCTTTTAAAGCTCTACCCTTGAAGCGACACCCTCACAATACCTTAAAGCGGAAGTAAACCCATCCATAAAAGAGTTTCATTTCTGGCACGTGCTGGAAATGTAACACTCCCATTGGTTGTGCTCTCAACCAAACTGTCAAACCATCCAATGGCTGATCACATGTGCAGCATCATGGCAGTTACAGATTAAAAAGATGGCAAAGATGGCAGCTTCCTTGGCTGAAAACGATAGGAGGGTTTACTTACACTTTAAAACGGTAGTAAACCGCAGTTAAGAAAAAAAAAAAAACTTCCCCTGCAAGACAATGTCAAAATGTGCTAGTATGCATCACATACTAGCACATTATCAGAGACTTACCTTAAAATTAAGCCCTCCAGCGGTGCGCTGTCACTGCTGAGAGGGCTTCCATCTTCACCCGGTCTTCCTTCCAGGTTTGTGGTCTCCTGCTACATGAGTGTTCGGGGCGCGATGACGTCACCGGTTACAGCACGGGCTTTGAAGTTCCGGCACGGTATGCCAGACCTTCAGAGCGCATGCGCCAGTGATATTACCGGCTGCATGCTGTGTAAATATCTCCTTAACAGTGAAAGTTTAGGAGATATTCACAGTACCTTCAGGTAAGCCTTCATATAGTCTTACTAGTAAATATAAGTGGCAAAGCTGAGTTTACTACCACTATAACCCTCATATTGAATACAACCCTTCAGCCTGGCCTAAAATATTGGGGATGATGGGTTATGTTGCTGGCTTTTGGGTGGACAAATTAATAAATTCTTAACATTTTCCTTTTAATGGGCGGCTATTTGAAAATAAGGTAGGATTTTTGTTAAAGTGAACGTTGATTAAAGTTATTGCTTACATTTTAATAAAGTTACATTTTTAATTTGTTACTTCCTAATTAAAGGCCACAACCATTTTAATCCATACTTAGGGGTTTATATAAAAAAAAATGTAGTTATTCATTACCGAGGTTTGTTTCTACAGACTAACAAAGGTTCTATTGTGTTCCCCTTTGGGCAAATGGCAAACATCCAGAGTCTGGAGTGAACCCTGTGTCATCATGAACCTGAACCCAATGCCTAGCTATGTAGTGTGGCAGAGGTGTGTAAATCACAGGACTGGTTGTACAAAAAAAACTATTATTTAGCTAGTAAAACAGAAAACAATAATATTTTCATTGTGTATTGAGCTCTTTGCCTGGAGTTCCACTTTAAGTTTTATGATCTGTTCTATTTCCATCAAGATACAAATCTGTAAAGAGTTTATCATCTCTTTTTAATAAAGCCGGCTGGATTTTCATCAGGGTGTTTCTTACATAGAGTAGTGGTAGTTATAAAATGTCTCTTCTCTATATGTAATACATCAGACCAGTACACACATTTTTTTGAATAAAGTATATTTATTGCATTTTCGAGTTTTTGAGTTTTCCAATTTAATTTTTATATCAGTTATAAAGAAAAATGATTGCGCTGCTAGTGAAAATAATATATAAGCTGCCAGCACCAACAATAAGACTAATTGTAAAGGGAAATGTGATGAAAAAGTGCAGCGCTACAAATGCGATATATACCCAAAGTGTAAACTGAGTAATAAGTGAACGTGCAAAACAGCAGTAATGTTTTTTGGGGGAAAAAAGAGCATTCATTTATTAAATTCAGTGCTATTAATGGTAACCTTAATCCAAATAACACCCAAGGGTCAAGTGACTTCATATAAGCAAAAATGAAAAATAAAGTGAAGAAATATATATAAATAAACAAAATACAAAAATTAAGTGTAATTTTTGATTGTACAATGATTGTATATCTGAGTGTTTCTGTATTTTATATGAATGGTCCCATGGATGGGAACCAGCCTGGGGCAATGTACAGTCCTCGCCCCTTACAATGCAATCTCCATACCAAAATTAAAGTGAGTATATTGTTTTTATACTGTATAAAAATATCTGAACACTTACCTCTCCAGGGGACAGTGAATCAAATATCTGCTCCAACCTCCTGCAGAATCTTCACATCTGACACAATTCCGGGTATGTTGGGTGTCGGGTCCCCCGCTGTATCCATGACTAGTGTAGCCCAGATATGACCCCCTTAGCTGGAACCATCTTACTCCATATATTTTCTTACTTAATAAATAAGAGACCACACCAGTTATGGAGTTAAATGGCCATAACAGCTAATTTATTAAAAATACCAAAATACCAAATAAGAACTCCAATTTTCTTATTAAAATAAATAAAACATAAATAACATAAATAACACCATAACATTAACCCTTTCAGACCCCTGCTGAAAAGAAAACAAAACAGGTTAAAACCCCCATATTTATTGGTCAGTGACGGAGCAACAGTGCTTAAAGCACAAACCTGATATCGCTGATATCAACAACAGGGGGCACTGCGGGAGATAAAGAAACCCTTGGGTCTCTACCGTACCACCCTGATAACCAACATTCCCGCAGTGCACGATAACCATAAACATCAACAACGTTTGATGTAACAAGGAGGGGCCATCTATTGATGAGCCCCCCACACACTTACCACCTCTATAACAGCTGCCGTCACTGACCAACAAAATAAACAACGCCACCCCTTTAAGCTGTCATGACGAAAACAAAACTCTTCCCGTGACCTGAAACGACAATGAAAAACATTAACACATCCAATAACGTACTACCTAAGAAAACAAGGGAAGGGTGGGTGGGAAAAACCTGCCTCCTCGTGTCCCGACGCTCCCGCACTGCCTGGCTAGCTCCGCCCCTCCCTTTTATATGGCCGCTCCCCCCTTGTACATTACAGGGCCCTCCCCTGCCCTGTTAACTGTTTACTGGCCGGAGTGTGTCACTTGACACACTGTCATGTACGGCCCTCCATTAAGTTCCCCTTCTGTCCACTGCACTACGGTCCTTTCTTGACTAGTGTAGCCCAGATATGACCCCCTTAGCTGGAACCATCTTACTCCATATATTTTCTTACTTAATAAATAAGAGACCACACCAGTTATGGAGTTAAATGGCCATAACAGCTAATTTATTAAAATACCAAAATACCAAATAAGAACTCCAATTTTCTTATTAAAATAAATAAAACATAAATAACATAAATAACACCATAACATTAACCCTTTCAGACCCCTGCTGAAAAGAAAACAAAACAGGTTAAAAACCCCCATATTTATTGGTCAGTGACGGAGCAACAGTGCTTAAAGCACAAACCTGATATCGCTGATATCAACAACAGGGGGCACGGCGGGAGATAAAGAAACCCTTGGGTCTCAACCGTACCACCCTGATAACCAACATTCCCGCAGTGCACAATAACCATAAACATCAACAACGTTTGATGTAACAAGGAGGGGCCATCTATTGATGAGCCCCCCACACACTTACCACCTCTATAACAGCTGCCGTCACTGACCAACAAAATAAACAACGCCACAGCCTGAAAAGGGAGACCCCTCACCCTTGATGGCACCTCCACACCCGCAGGGCCGTCTGGATTCCCTCCTGCAGTCCCAATGACCATAGGTCTATCCCCACATCCGTCAGATGTACACCATCCCGTCTCAGATACATCCCCACGTTAACCTCCAACTCCCGGTGGCGAATTACTAGGCCACCTTGCCATGCTAGAAACCTTCCCACCACTTTATTTATCCTGATCCGGGCTTTGTTCAGCCTGTACACGGATCTGGCCATGCGCCACGACGTCCTTGCCACCATATCGGACCATATCAACATGGTCCCAGGGAAAGTGGCGCGGAGGAACATAATGTCTGCCTTAATATCCGCTATTAAGTCCCTCACCGTCCTCACCCCCAAATCATTACCGCCGGCATGAATGACCAGCACATCAGGTGGTCGGTCCAACCAAGCGTACCTCTCCACCTCCGGCACCACCCTGCCCCACATCATGCCCGGCCTACCTAACCACCGGATAACTGCCTCCCTCCTGGAGATACCCAGCTGTCTCCCACCTGGTCTCACGTCCCCCCTCCTGGCACCCCAACACACGTACGAATGCCCGAGGATCCATACGAGGAGCTGTCGCCCCGCATCTGTAATAACAAGCACAGCATTACCAACACAACCCACATAATAATTCAACTTTATGCTGCACCCCCGAACTGCACCCACCTCACACCAAACTTATAAAACATTTTTTTTTTTTTATTCATACACC
Source organism: Lithobates sylvaticus (assembly GCA_028564925.1). NCBI lineage: Eukaryota > Metazoa > Chordata > Amphibia > Anura > Ranidae > Lithobates > Lithobates sylvaticus. The sequence continues at coordinate 727,581,156 of CM053026.1, forward strand.
AACTGTGGCCGAATATAACTGCGGAACCGCTGCGATTCCCATCTCCCCAACTTTTGCACATCCACCTCATCCAACCCGTACCTGGCAGCTTCTGTAGCCGCCCCAATACGGAAGGAGTGTGAGGCGTAGGCGTGACTGTCCAAACCCAACATCCCCAAACACTTTCGCAGCACTGCTACGAATTGAAATTTGGATAAGTACCGTCCATCCTCATGTAATAACAATGGCCCTTCCCCCCCCGGTCTTTTTGTCAAAAACTTTGTCACCGTCAGCACCGGGCAAACCCCACAACCTTGTATTGCATACAAACTCACCTGCGTCCCTTTTCCACTTTGGTCCGTTTTTGATCTTCTCAACCTGACATTGATCCTATCGTCCCTCAATTCCACATCCTGAACCAACAAACCACCCGCCACCTTTTTTGAGGGACTGACCAACTCCCCAATCCTAAATGCCCCAAAGAATGCTAAAGCAAACGCTGCTAAAAACAAGTTCACCTCGTATCCCGATTGGCACACCCCCATAAGCTGCCCCCTTATGTCTACCAAGTTATTAAATGTGATAGGGCGCTGCTTATCCTTACTCTTATGCGATTTCCTATACCCCGTAATAGCCTGCTTCACCCAGAAGTCCTTCGTCACATCTTCCTTTCTCCTCAATTTGAACCAAAACGCGAGCCCCGCCATCCTCTTTTCAATCGCAGATACTGATTTTCTACCTTCCATGTCCCTTGCCACCAGATCAAGTAACAACAACCTGTCCCCCGGATCCTCCCCCCCGGACTTAGCTACGGCCTGCAGGTCAGTCCATTCCCCCCACACCTTGGAGTATGCAGACCATGTTGACTCACTTACAGACCTCCGGATCCAATCCGCCGTGGTTCCAATGCTAACTCCCACATCCAGCCCGGGCATGGAACACCCTCCGCTCGTGCTGCCGGTGCCAGCTCCCTGAACTTGTCCCACTGAAAGCGAGACAAGGCATCAGCTAACGTGTTCTCTCTACCCGGAATATGAACAGCATACAGAAAGATGTTCAACCGCATGCACCGCAGCACCAGCTGCCGCATCAACCGTATAACCGGCGGTGAAGCTGCCGACATGTTGTTGATCACCTGTACCACCCCCATATTGTCGCAATTCAACCTCAACTTGAGGTTCCTGCAAGATTCACCCCACAACTCTAACGCCAGAACCACCGGAAACAGTTCCAGGAGTACCAGATTTTTCTGAAAACCTAGCTCCACCCACGACTGCGGCCAGGGTTCCGCGCTCCATTGTCCCTGAAAGAAAGCCCCATAGCCTGTAGATCCCGCGGCGTCTGTCACCAACTCCACATCGAAGTTACTTACCGGTCCTGACATCCAAACAGCCCTGCCGTTGTACCCTTCTAGGAACTGATCCCATATCCGTAGATCCTCCTTATGCTCCTTGTTCAATCTAATGAAATGCGTGGGCGCCCTCACACCCCTAGTCGCTGCCGACAACCGTCTACAAAATATCCTCCCCATAGGAATAATTCTACACGCGAAATTCAACTTCCCCAACAAGGATTGTAGCGTGCGCAACTGAACCTTTTTACACCCATAGGTTTTTTCCACCAAATTCCTCAGATCCACTACCTTTTCTTCCGGCAACCTACATTCCATGGCCATGGAATCTATCACTATGCCTAAAAAACTCAACTCTGTACGTGGGCCCTCCGTTTTATCAGCTGCCAACGGCACCTGAAATTTGTCCGCAATGTGCTGCAACGTGGACAACAATATCGCACACACATTGGAAGCCGGAGGACCCACGCACAAAAAATCATCCAAGTAGTGGATGACTGACTCAATCCCTGTAACATCCCTCACTACCCATTCCAAAAAGGAACTAAACGCCTCGAACATGGCGCAAGAAATGGAACACCCCATCGGTAAACACCGATCTACGTAAAACTTTCCCTCCCAACAACATCCCAACAACCTAAAACTCTCCGGATGCACTGGTAAGAGCCGAAATGCTGCCTCCACGTCAGATTTCGCCATAAGCGCCCCCCTTCCATACCTCCTCACCCAACGTACCGCGGCATCAAATGACGTGTACGATACCGTGCACGCTTCCGGGTCTATAAAATCATTGACCGAACCCCCTTTGGGAAACGATAAATGATGAATGAGCCTAAACTTATTCAGCTCTTTCTTGGGTACCACCCCTAGCGGGGACACTACCAAATCTTCCAACGGCTTGACCTCAAATGGTCCCGCCATCCTGCCCAACCCCACTTCTTTGGCCAGTTTCTCAGACACTACCTCAGGGTGTTGCAAGGCTGATTTCAAGTTTTTGGCCAGTGGTGGAACCGCTGACAATGAGCATGGTATCTTGAAACCTTCCTTGAACCCCTTGCTCAACAATAACGCCGCCGCCCTATCCGGGTACCTATTTAGGAAAGGCTGCATCCTTTCCCAAATCACCGGCGTCGTCCCTCTTATGCCCAAAGTCTCCAGCCCGCTTGCCCTTTTTGAAACATCTGGCGAGTGTGTGCCCCCCCCCCGCAACCTGAGCATTCATGTTTAAATTTACATGTTCCCCCAAATTTACAGGCCCCCTCATTGTACTGCCAACACACTCCCCACTTCTTTCCGGCCGGAGATCCCGAGGAATGGCTACCTCCGGCCCCCCCTTGAAATGTCTGTGCCGGCGTCTTGGCAGACGCCATCAGCCTCATCCAAAGGCTGATATCTTTGTGGTCCCACCGTAATGCCGGCCGGACCGCCCTGCGCTGTCGGAACTGCTCGTCGTACCGTAACCACGCCGTTCCCCCGTAAACCCGATATGCTTCCCCGATGGCGTCCATGTAACAGAACAACGCCGAACAATGTTCGGGGTTCTTCTCTCCAATCACCCCCGCCAATATAGCGAACGCCTGTAGCCAATTGGCGAAAGTCCGGGGAATCAGCCTATACCTCCTCTTTTCTTCATCGTCTTTTTTACTGCTATCCGGTTTAACCCTATCAAGGTTGAATTTTTCCAGGGGCAGCAAGGAGAAAATCTCCACGTACTCCCCTTTCCAAATCTTCTCCCTGACCTCCTGTTTTAAGTGAGCCCCCAGGGGTCCCTCGAAACAGACGTATACCTCGCATTTTGCTGCATCCGCCATGCGCACAATATCGTCCCTCGCCGTCAGTTCCTTCGCCCCCTTTTCCGTCTCACTTACCTTGTCCGTTCCCCCTTCCACCGAGGCAATCTGACTGTCTGACGTAGCGTCAACTACCACCCCACACCCGGCGGCCGCCCCCGCCTCTGTACCACCAGCTCTCGAATTAACCCCACCTTCTGGTGCCTCACCCCTATTACCAAAACGGCCTATCAACACCCTCAAACCCTCTAGCAATTCCTGTATTTGCCCCGACCCACTCTCTGCCCTCCCGCTCACCGCTCGCGGTTGGTCCGTTACTGCCAACGACGGCGCGGGAGATGGCCCTGGGCTCTCCCCACTAGTACCCGCACCCATCAATGACTGTAAAACTTTAACAAAAGCACTGTTGTCAGTGGACTTACCGGGCTGACCGGGCGGGGGTCCCACAGCCGCTGCACGAGCTTCCACCGGCGGGATAGGGCGACCGAGCTCCTCCTCCTCCTCTTCGGACAATTCTCCTTCCGACCGAGATTCTTCCTCCTGCGCACAAGACAAGGAACGCTCCCTCGGAGAGGGGCTCCGGTAAGTAGCAAGTCTCCTTCCACCCGCACCTCTGTCTCGCTGCACTCCGCTTCCCCTCTGAGCCGAATTCCCCCGTGCAGGTGGGCCGGTACGGGCTCCGCTCCTGCTGACCTGATTCGCTGCTCCGCTGGCTGGTGGTGCCCCGCCATCCCTCCCGCCCGCTGCCATGTGAGACCCCCCCCCCCTCTCGCCGGTGCTCCTCTGGCCCTTCTGTCCTCTCCCCCCGACTCGTGCAGAGCCGCCGGGGGATTCGCAGTAAAGGCACGTCTGGGGGCCGATGCCCCCCTCCTGGCCGTTGCCCGAGTGGCCTGTGAATCCCCACCCCCCTGCTCGTGCAGAGCTGCTGGGGGGGACGCGTTACTTGAAGAGCCTGTTGCCTCGGCCATCTTCTTCCCTTTTCCAGCCCTCCCCCCACCCCCCCCTCCCCCCAGTGTTCCTACTTCCCCCCATCTTGTGTGGCGATGCTGGGGCCGTTGAGGCTGTTGCCGCACTGCCTCCTGGGGATCCTCTCCTTGGTAGGCCCCCCCCCCCCCCCCCCTGCACCAGGCCTGCCGCCTGTCTGTCTGCTGGCCAGTCCTGCATCCTCCCTCTGCACCCGTTTTGCTGGTGGGGTAGATCGGTCCCCCCTGGGGCTCCTTACCATGCCTGAAGGTCCCGCTGTGGCCCCAGGGGAGTACCGCTTCGGCGGCCTGGACACGCGGCCGCGTGGCGCCGCGCCGCCATCTTGGATTTTTTCTGCTGCATCCCGGTCTTCTGTGGAGCTCCCTGCTCCATCCAGCAGCGCCTCAATCTGTCTCCTGACCCACTCGGGTCCTTGTTCCGCCGCCGCCGCCCGCACAAGTGAAGCAAACCCGTCGGCCATGTTCCCTGTGAAGCGAGGAGCAGAGTAAAAAAACCTGCCTCCTCGTGTCCCGACGCTCCCGCACTGCCTGGCTAGCTCCGCCCCTCCCTTTTATAAGGCCGCTCCCCCCTTGTATATTACAGGGCCCTCCCCTGCCCTGTGTACAGTGTGTCACTTGACACACTGTCATGTACGGCCCTCCATTAAGTTCCCCTGCCCTGTTAACTGTTTACTGGCCGGAGTGTGTCACTTGACACACTGTCATGTACGGCCCTCCATAAAGTTCCCCTTCTGTCCACTGCACCACGTTATACATACTGTGACAGACGAATGCACTGTCACTGTGTAAAGAACCTCATAGTGACATGGATAGCGCATCATTTAGCATACAAACCATTTTTGAACAGGGGGGAGACTAAAAGGTCCACTTTATAAAGATTTTGCTGTGCTGTGCCATAAGGAAAATCATTTGCCTAAAAAGGTTATTTCCTGTGATTATCAGCTCCGTCTAGTGGTCATAATGCGGTACTTTTCCTGAAACACAGTAATCAGGACAATACCACATTATGGCCACTATATGGAGTCAGGTGGATGTTGTCCCACAAAAGGTAATCAGGCCAGCCAACCAGAGCTGTGAAGGAGTAGAAGGTGTACCGTATACAAGGAATGTGAGTCTGTGGTCTGATGAAGCTGTCACCTGGGAGAGGCAGTGTTTGAACAGGCAGGGAGCAGTACAGCCCAAACTAGGAACTCTATAGCCAGAAAGCTGTAGTGAGCAAGTCACAGCCAAGAGCAAATTGTGTGTCTATGTGGAGACAGACTGAAGATCCAAGATTACCTACAATAACCAGGAGGATGAACATGTTCTGTTCGGAGTTCCAGATGTTTTTTGTGTGTAGCTGCTGACTTTTAATAAACACACACGCGATGTGGCTGCCCGAAGCCTCGGTTCTCTCCCCGCCTCTCCCTGGCATCGGCATCACTAGTGTGGGCACTCGGCTGAGACAGTTTGCAGCTTCACAGCTGGGTGTGCACTGCGCGAATGCGCGGGTTGCGCTGCAAGTCCTGAATGGCTGAGCAGTCTTCCAGGACCTGTGATGTGTCCCAGAAGATTGCAGGGAGGGGAGAGGAGAACTTCCGTTTGAGTCACCTAGGCGGCACGAACGGAAGTGGGAGCTGGGTACCTGTCAAAAATAAGTACACCCCCCAAAAAATGGCATGCTAAATGTGGCATGTCAGGGGGTGAGGAGTCCTTAAATCTGAAGTTCCACTTTTGGGTGGAACTCCACTTTAATGTGGTTCTGATCCCCTGTGTGGGAAGCCAGATGGAAAGGTATTTGTTGAGGAATAGAAGTGGGTGGAAAGCACTTCAATCATATTGGCGAATGAACTTTAAACCTCTTTTAAAGCTCTACCCTTGAAGCGACACCCTCACAATACCTTAAAGCGGAAGTAAACCCATCCATAAAAGAGTTTCATTTCTGGCACGTGCCAGAAATGTAACACTCCCATTGGTTGTGCTCTCAACCAAACTGTCAAACCATCCAAAGGCTGATCACATGTGCAGCATCATGGCAGTTACAGATTAAAAAGATGGCAAAGATGGCAGCTTCCTTGGCTGAAAACGATAGGAGGGTTTACTTACACTTTAAAATGGTAGTAAACCGCAGTTAAAAAAAAAAAAAACTTCCCCTGCAAGACAATGTCAAAATGTGCTAGTATGCATCACATACTAGCACATTATCAGAGACTTACCTTAAAATGAAGCCCTCCAGCCGCGCGCTGTCACCGATGAGAGGGCTTCCATTTTCACCTGGTCTACCTTCCAGGTTTGCGGCCTCCTGCTACATGAGTGCCCGGGGGGGCAATGACGTTACTGTTTACAGCACGGGCTCTGAAGGTCCGGTACGGTATGTCAGACCTTCAGAGCGCATGTGCCAGTGATATTACCGGCTGCATGCTGTGTAAATATCTCCTTAACAGTGAAAGTTTAGGAGATATTCACAGTACCTTCAGGTAAGCCTTCATATAGTCTTACTAGTAAATATAAGTGGCAAAACTTAGTTTACTACCACTATAACCCTCATATTGAATACAACCCTTCAGCCTGGCCTAAAATATTGGGGATGATGGGTTATGTTGCTGGCTTTTGGGTGGACAAATTAATTCATTCCTAACATTTTCCTTTTAATGGGCGGCTATTTGAAAATAAGGTAGGATTTTTGTTAAAGTGAATGTTGATTAAAGTTATTGCTAACATTTTAATAAAGTTACATTTTTAATTTGTTACTTCCTAATTAAAGGCCACAACCATTTTAATCCATACTTAGGGACCTATACCAAAAAAAAATGTAGTTATTCATTGCCAAGGTTTGTTTCCACAGACTAACAAAGTTGCTATTGTGTTCCCCTTTGGGCAAATGGCAAACATCCAGAGTCTGGAGTGAACCCTGTGTCATCATGAACCTGAACCCAATGCCTAGCTATGTAGTGTGGCAGAGGTGTGTAAATCACAGGACTGGTTGTACAAAAAAAACTATTATTTAGCTAGTAAAACAGAAAACAATTATATTTTCATTGTGTATTGAGCTCTTTGCCTGGAGTTCCACTTTAGGTTTTATGATCTGTTCTATTCCCATCAAGATACAAATCTGTAAAGAGTTTATCATCTATTTTTAATAAAGCCGGCTGGATTTTCATCAGGGTGTTTCTTACATAGAGTAGTGGTAGTTATAAAATGTCTCTTCTCTATATGTAATACATCAGACCAGTACACACATTTTTTTGAATAAAGTATATTTATTGCATTTTGGAGTTTTACATTTTTCCAATGAAATTTTTATATCAGTTATAAAGAAAAATGATTTTGCTGCTAGTGAAAATAATATATAAGCTGCCACCACCAACAATAAGACTAATTGTAAATGGAAATGTGATGAAAAAGTGCAGCGCTACAAATGCGATATCTACCCAAAGTGTAAACTGAGTAATAAGTGAACGTGCAAAACAGCAGTAATGTTTTTTGGGGCAAAAAAAAGTGCATTAATCGTTAAATTCAGTGCTATTAATGGTAACCTTAATGCAAATAACACCCAAGGGTCAAGTGACTCCATATAAGCAAAAATGACATATAAAGTGAAGAAATATATATAAATAAACAATATACAAAAATGAAGTAAACCTTTTGATTGTACAATGATTGTATATCTGAGTGTTGCTGTATTTTATATGAATGGTCCCATGGATGGGAACCAGCCTGGGGCAATGTACAGTCCTCGCCCCTTACAATGTAATCTCCATACCAAAATTAAAGTCAGTCTATTGTTTTTATATTGTATATAAAAAAAAGTAAAATATCTGAATACTTACCTCTCCAGGGGACAGTGAATCAAATATCTGCTCCAACCTCCTGCAGAGTCTTCACATCTGGCACAATTCCGGGTATGTTGGGTGTCGGGTCCCCCGCTGTATTCAGTGGTCGGCTCCCATATCACTAATGTGTCCTTGTGTATGAGAATCGCTCTATAATTCTGTAACACAGAGAAGTGAAGTGTGACGTATGAAGATGAGATGTGATTTGCATGTTTCCTGTCCCCCATATGTGATGTCGGGGGGTTTCCCTCTAATGATTGCAGCTGTTATATAGGAGACATTGTACAGGTGACATCTCAGTAGTCTGTGTGTGTCAGTGCAGAGACATCAAGATGGGTTCTCAGGGGGTTCTGGTGCCTCTCATACTGCTTTATATTCAGGGTGAGGACATCATTTTATTGGTTTGGATGAATCGTTATATTTTCTGGACATAGATATTAAATGTTTCCTGTTTTCTTATCCTCAGGGAGTTGGGCACAGATTATATTGACACAATCTCCAAATCATGTCACTGCAAATCCAGGAGACACAGTCACCGTCTCATGTAGATCCAGTACTGGTATCAGCAATGCGTTACACTGGTACCAACAGAAACCAGGACAACCTCCAACACTGATTATCAGATATGCAACCACTCTGCAGTCTGGAGCCCCAACCAGGTTCAGTGGATCTGGATCAGGAACAGATTATACTCTTACAATCAGAGATATAAAGGATGAAGATGCAGTAATGTATCAATGTCAGCAGGGTTACAGCCTCCCTCTCACACAGTGATACAGAGCCGTACAAAAACCTCCTTCCTCTTTTATCAGCAATGACATTTCACATCACATTTAGAATTGCACTGAATGAGGATCAGTTATCTCTATGAATAGACTACAATTAGCTCTGTGTAGTTGCATTAAACTAATGCGGCGTACACACGGTCGGAATTTCCGATGGAAACAGTCCGATGGGAGCTTTTCATTGGATTTTCCAACCGTGTGTATGCCCAACGGTCTTTTTCTGTCTGAAATTTCCGACGGATTTGAATTGAGAACCTGTTCTCAATTTTTCCGACAGAAAACCTTTCTATCGGATCTTCCGATCGTGTGTATGCAATTCCGACACGCAAAATTCCGACGCATGCTCGGAAACAATTCGACGCATGCTCGGAAGCATTAAACTTCCCTTTTATAGTGCTGTCGAACGTGTTTTATGCCGCTGTGTTATTGACCGTCGGAATTTGGTGTGATCGTGTGTAGGCAACACAGCTTGAGTGGAATTCCATCGGAAAAACCGCCAGAGTTTTTTTCCGGCGAGAATTCTGATCGTGTGTACGCGGCATTAGAGTCTTAGCGAAAACAAAAAGATTTTCTTCAAGCTCCCCAAGTATCACCACGTTATACATACTGTGACAGACGAATGCACTGTCACTGTGTAAAGAACCTCATAGTGACATGGATAGCACATCATTTAGCATAGAAACCATTTTTGAACAGGGGGGAGACTAAAAGGTCCACTTTATAAAGATTTTGCTGTGCTGTGCCATAAGGAAAAGATTCCCACCATTTGCCTAAAAAGGTTATTTCCTGTCATTGTCAGCTCCATCTAGTGGTCATAATGCAGTACTTTCCTAAAACACAGTAATCAGGACAATACCACATTATGGCCACTATATGGAGTCAGGTGGATGTTATCCCACAAAAGGTAATCAGGCCAGCCAGCCAGAGCTGTGAAGGAGTAGAAGGTGTACCGTATACAAGGAATGTGAGTTTGTGGTCTGATGAAGCTGTCACCTGGGAGAGGCGGTGTTTGAACAGGCAGGGAGCAGTACAGCCCAAACCAGGAACTCTATAGCTAGAAAGCTGTAGTGAGCAAGTCACAGCCAAGAGCAAATTGTGTGTGTATGGGGAGACAGACTGAAGATCCAAGATTACCTACAATAGCCTGGAGGATGAACATGTTCTGTTCGGAGTCCCAGACGTTTTTGTGTGTAGCTGCTGACTTTTAATAAACACACACTCACCAGTCCCACAGTGCAGCGATGCGGCTGCCCGAAGCCTCGGTTCTCTCCCCCGCCTCTCCCTGGCGTCGGTATCACTAGTGTGGACACCCGGCTGTGACAGCTTACGGCTTCACACCTGGGTGTGCACTGCGCATGTGAGAGTCGCGCTACAAGTCCTGATTGGCTGAGCAAACTTCTGGGACCTGTGATGTGTCCTAGAAGTTTGCAGGGAGGGGAGAGGAGGACTTCCGCTTGAGTCACCTAGGCGGCACGAGCGGAAGTGGGAGCTGGGTACCTGTCAAAAATAAGTACCCCCCCCCCCCCCCCCCCCCCCCCCCAAAAAAAAAAAAAAATGGCATGCTAAATGTGGCATGTCAGGGGGTGAGGAGTCCTTAAAGCTGAAGTTCCACTTTTGGGTGGAACTCCACTTTAATGTGGTGCTGATCCCCTGTGTGGGAAGCCTGATGGAAAGGTATTTGTTGAGGAATAGAAGTGGGTGGAAAGCATTTCAATCATATTGGCGAATTAACTTTAAACCTCTTTTAAAGCTCTACCCTTGAAGCGACACCCTCACAATACCTTAAAGCGGAAGTAAACCCATCCATAAAAGAGTTTAATTTCTGGCACGTGCTGGAAATGTAACACTCCCATTGGTTGTGCTCTCAACCAAACTGTCAAACCATCCAATGGCTGATCACAAGGGCAGCATCATGGCAGTTACAGATTAAAAAGATGGCAAAGATGGCAGCTTCCTTGGCTGAAAACGATAGGAGGGTTTACTTACACTTTTTTACTTACACTTTAAAATGGTAGTAAACCGCAGTTAAAAAAGAAAAACTTCCCCTGCAAGACAATGTCAAAATGTGCTAGTATGCATCACATACTAGCACATTATCAGAGACTTACCTTAAAATGAAGCCCTCCTGTCACTGCTGAGAGGTCTTCCATCTTCACCCGGTCTACCTTCCAGGTTTGCGGCCTCCTGCTACATGAGTGCCCGGGGGCGCGATGACGTTACTGTTTACAGCACGGGCTCTGAAGGTCCGGTACGGTATGCCAGACCTTCAGAGCGCATGCGCCAGTGATATCACCGGCTGAATGCTGTGTAAATATCTCCTTAACAGTGAAAGTTTAGGAGATATTCACAGTACCTTCAGGTAAGCCTTAATATAGGCTTACTAGTAAATATAAGTGGCAAAGCTGAGTTTACTACCACTATAACCCTCATATTGAATACAACCCTTCAGCCTGGCCTAAAATACTGTGGATGATGGGTTATGTTGCTGGCTTTTGGGTGGACAAATTAATAAATTTTTAACATTTTCCTTTTAATGGACGGCTATTTGAAAATAAGGTAGCATTTTTGTTAAAGTGAATGTTGATTAAAGTTATTGCTTACATTTTAATAAAGTTACATTTTTAATTTGTTACTTCCTAATAAAAGGCCACAACCATTTTAATCCATACTTAGGGGCCTATACCAAAAAAAGCATTTTAGTTATTCATTGCCAAGGTTTGTTTCTACAAACTAGCAAAGGTTCTATTGTGTTCCCCTTTTGGCAAATGGCAAACATCCAGAGTCTGGAGTGAACCCTGTGTCATCATGAACCTGAACCCAATGCCTAGCTATGTAAAAAAGGATGTTTGTTATGCTGGCCCACCTATATCAAACACCTCTCTGCGCTCAAATGGATACTGCTGTTTTACTGTTTATTGTTGTAAATAAAAGTATATAAATAAATAAATAAATAAATATATACGCGGTCCGGTGTGCAACACAAATACTTGGTGCACTGGTAGCAGCTGCTTAAATAGGGATCGTATGTAAGTGTACAATAAGATAGCAGGTATTAAAGGAATTAAAACTATAATTAAATAATTAAATAAAACCCCACCTGTTAAAATAACGTAGCAGCGCTTGGATATCAGAAAATTAAAAAACTGATAAATAGTGGATAAAACTGATGCGTCAATGTGTCCCCTTATAAAAACAGATCATATAAGAGTGTTTGAAGGAAATAAATAAATGATCAAGTATGATAAATAGATCAATAAATAAATAAATGGATAAATAAATAAATAAATAAATAAATCAATCAATAAATAAAAAAATCAATTGATAATGGGTAACGACAGTGGATCAATTAATCTTCCATTGATCAATCAATTAGAGTCCAGCTCTCTCCATAATGGGATTAAATTCACAAGATGACAGTGCAAGTTCTATATTCAATGTGCCGCAAAACTGATTAGTCCATCCACCAGTACACTCCACCACGTGTAAAAAGGTTCCCCTTTGGGGATGCACTCACCAGAGCTACAGAAAATATCAGCATATAAACTCTCTCATCAGGATACTGCTCCTTCCTCTATCGAAATCCTCCAAATCCCCTCCACAGCCTCCTATTCAATAGCTCCCCATTGCCAGGTAGGTCATATATAGAAAAGATTGCAACCACATAGCGTGATACTGCTTAAATCATTTATTTACCCCCCTATTCAGTTGATCAAAAAAACACCCCTTAGAAATAAATGCGTACCAAATAAAACAATCAAATCAGCATAGAATTCATATTGGGATAAATGTATGCATTGCACTATGCCTGTGTGCGCCTTCCGGATCCTCTCTGCCGATTTCCGCTGTGAGGAGCGGTGTTTTTCAGCGTCCTGAGGGCTTCCTTATCGGTGGAACGCAGGCTGGAGCGCAAAACGTCACTTCCTTGGTTCTCTGGTCAGCGTCCCTGACGCGCGTTTCGTCACGAAGTCAGGATATGACGAAACACGCGTCAGGGACGCTGACCAGAGAACCAAGGAAGTGACGTTTTGCGCTCCAGCCTGCGTTCCACCGATAAGGAAGCCCTCAGGACGCTGAAAAACACCGCTCCTCACAGCGGAAATCGGCAGAGAGGATCCGGAAGGCGCACACAGGCATAGTGCAATGCATACATTTATCCCAATATGAACTCTATGCTGATTTGATTGTTTTATTTGGTACGCATTTATTTAAGCAGTATCACGCTATGTGGTTGCAATCTTTTCTATATATGACCTACCTGGCAATGGGGAGCTATTGAATAGGAGGCTGTGGAGGAGAATTGGAGGATTTCGATAGAGGAAGGAGCAGTATCCTGATGAGAGAGTTTATATGCTGATATTTTCTGTAGCTCTGGTGAGTGCATCCCCAAAGGGGAACCTTTTTACACGTGGTGGAGTGTACTGGTGGATGGACTAATCAGTTTTGCGGCACATTGAATATAGAACTTGCACTGTCATCTTGTGAATTTAATCCCATTATGGAGAGAGCTGGACTCTAATTGATTGATCACTGGAAGATTAATTGATCCTTTGTCGTTACCCATTATCAATTGATTTATTTATTTATTGATTGATTGATTTATTTATTTATTTATCCATTTATTTATTTATGGATCTATTTATCATACTTGATCGTTTATTTATTTCCTTCAAACACTCTTATATGATCTGTTTTTATACGGGGACACATTGACGCATCAGTTTTATTTCACCATTTATCAGTTTTTTAATTTTCTGATATCCAAGCGCTGCTACGTTATTTTAACAGGTGGGGTTTTATTTAATTATTTAATTATAGTTTTAATGCCTAGCTATGTAGTGTGGCAGAGGTGTGTAAATCACAGGACTGGTTGTACAGAAAAAAATGATTATTTAGCTAGTAAAACAGAAAACAATTATATTTTTATTATGTATTGAGCTCTTTACCTGGAATTCCACTTTAGGTTTTATGATCTGTTCTATTTCCATCAAGATACAAATCTGTAAAAGAGTTTATCATCTATTTTTAATAAAGCCGGCTGGATTTTCATCAGGGTGTTTCTTACATAGAGTACTGGTAGTTATAAAATGTCTCTTCTCTATATGTAATACATCAGACCAGTTCACACATTTTTTGAGTTTTGAGTTGAGTTTTAAAATTTAATTTTTATATTAGTTATAAAGAAAAATGATTGCGCTGCTAGTGAAAATAATATATAAGCTGCCAGCACCAACAATAAGGCCGCGTACACAGGGGCGTACCTAGTGCATTTGGCACCCGGGGCGGATCCTATATCTGGCACCCCCCCCCCCACCTTAAAACGTAAAAACACCCCACTGTGCTCCCTGCATACCTCTGCATCCTTAAATATCTCTTTGTCACTACTGTGTACATTACACAGCACCCTGCACCCCTTTACAATACACAGCACCCTGCACCTCTGGACCCCTTTACATTACACAGCACTCTGGACCCCTTTACATTACACAGCACTCTGGACCCCTTTACATTACACAGCACCCTGCACTCTGGACCCCTTTACATTACACAGCACTCTGGACCCCTTTACATTACACAGCACCCTGCACCTCTGGACCCCTTTACATTACACAGCACTCTGGACCCCTTTACATTACACAGCACTCTGGACCCCTTTACATTACACAGCACCCTGCACCTCTGGACCCCTTTACATTACACAGCACTCTGGACCCCTTTACAATACACAGCACCCTGGACTCCTTTACATTACACAGCACCCAGGACCCCTTTACATTACACAGCACCCTGCACCTCTAGACCCCTTTACATTACACAGCACTCTGGACCCCTTTACATTACACAGCACCCTGCACCTCTGGACCCCTTTACATTACACAGCACTCTGGACCCCTTTACATTACACAGCACCCTGCACCTCTGGACCCCTTTACGTTACACAGCACCCTGCGCCTCTGGACCCCTTTACGTTACACAGCACCCTGCGCCTCTGGACCCCTTTACATTACACAGCACCCTGCGCTTCTGGACCCCTTTACATTACACAGCACCCTGCACCCTGGACCCCTTTATATTACACAGCACTCTGGACCCCTTTACATTACACAGCACCCTGCGCTTCTGGACCCCTTTACATTACACAGCACTCTGGACCCCTTTACATTACACAGCACCCTGGACCCCTTTACATTACACAGCACCCAGGACCCCTTTACATTACACAGCACCCTGCACCTCTAGACCCCTTTACATTACACAGACACCCCCCCCCCCCCCCTAACAGCTCTGGACCCCCTGCATGTTACACAGACCCGCCTACAATACAGACCCCCCCCCCCCCCCCCCCTGCAATACAGACTTCCCTACAGTGCAGATCCCCCCCTTCAGTACAGATCCCCCTACAGTGGAGACCCCCCTACAATGCAGAGCCCCCCCTACAGTACAGACCCCCCCCTTCAGTACAGACCCCCCCTACAGTGGATACCCCCCCCCTACAATGCAGACCCCCCCCCTTAAGTACAGACCCCCCCCCCTTACTACAGTAAAGACCCCCCCTACTACAGTACAGACCCCCCCCCCCCCTACTACAGTACAGACCCCCCCCCCCCCCCCTACGACCCTTAATGTACCTCATGGTCAGGAGGATTGTCAGCGCGGGACACACAGCAAACTACAAGGAGGAGGGGGAGGCGGAGCCGGCGGCTTCACTCTGCTCGGCTGTATGACACAGCCGAGACAGATCAGAGCCACGGAGAGCCGCGTAGAGCGGCGAACACCCTCCCCCTCTCCCTCCTCTCACCTCACCTGACGCTGGCTGTCACTCACCGCGCCGCTGCTGCGCAAGATATATCAGCGCTCGGCGCGCTGTCCCCGACTCCCCGCTTCCATCGCGGAGGGGGGCGCCGGCCTGACACCCCCCCCAGTGTGTGGCACCCGGTGCGGCCCGCCCCCCCGCACCCCCCCTTAGTACGCCACTGCGCGTACACACGAAGGGACAATCCCGGGGATTATCCTCTGGACTGAAGTCCAGCGGATAATCCCCTTGTGTGTGGGCGCCGGCGGACTTTTTGGCGCCAAAAGTCCGGCGGACCAAAGTTTTAAGTTTGGTTTTAAAATTATCCGCTGGACTTGGCAGTCCGGCGGACAATCCCGCCGTTAGTAGGCAAGTCCGCGGGACTTTTGAAAATGAACGGACTTGCCGCTCATCGGCAAGTCCGTTCATTTAGCACGTGACTTCAGGTTACGTAGCTAGCGTAGGCAGTAAATGCCGCCGCGCTAGCTCCGTAAGCTGGCATGGATTTAAAGGGACTCCCCACGCCGAAAACCGGCGTGGGGGTTCCCCCCAAATCCATGTCAGACCCTTATCCGAGCACGCAGCCTGGCAGGCCAGGAAAGGGGTGGGGACGAACGAGCGCCCCCCCCCTCCTGAGCCGTACCAGGCCGCGTGCCCTCAACATGGGGGGTGCCCTGGGGAAAGGGGGGCCGTCCCCCCCCCACCCCAAAGCACCTTGTCCCCATGTTGTCGGGGTCTGCGGGCGGGGGCTTATCGGAATCTGAGAGCCCCCTTTTATAAGGGGCACTCAGATCCCGGCCCCCCACCCTATGTGAATGAGTATGGGGTACGATGTACCCCTACCCATTCACCTAAGGTGTAAAATGTAAAGTAAAAAAACACCCACACTATTGAAAAAATAGGGGACAGGGTCACATGCTCATGTCACATGGTGACCCCGCCCCCTTGTGATGTCACAGTCCCAGCATCCTCTGGGACTGTGACATCACAGGGGGCGGGGTCACCATGTGACATGAGCATGTGACCCTGTCCCCATGTCCCTATATAAGTCCCAGCGCAGCGCACCTCTGCCATTCCGGGCAGAGAGAGCATCGGGTCAACATCGGAAGAAGAAGAACAAGAAGAAGGACAAGAAGAAGAAGAAGGGGCCGGCGGCGCGAAAGACGACGACCGCCGCAAGAACAGAAGAGACCCCCGGAAGACCCCCGAAGGCGGATCGAGACCCCCCTCAGACGACGGCGGCGGCGACGAAGAAGGTAGCCGGACTTCCCCGCTCGGTAAAAGAGCTAGGTAAATGGCGGGGGAGTCCGGCGAGAAGACCCCCAAGACGGAAGAAGACCCCCGGAGCAGTGCAATAAACTATTTTTTTCAAAAGTGTGGGTGTTTTTTTACTTTACATTTTACACCTTAGGTGAATGGGTAGGGGTACATCGTACCCCATACTCATTCACATAGGGTGGGGGTCCGGGATCTGAGTGCCCCCTTATAAAAGGGGGCTCTCAGATTCCGATAAGCCCCCGCCCGCAGACCCCGACAACCAACGGCCAGGGTTGTCGGGAAGAGGCCCTTGTCCTCATCAACATAGGGACAAGGTGCTTTGGGGTGGGGGGGGGGCGCACGGCCCCCCTTTCCCCAGGGCACCCCCCATGTTGAGGGCACGCGGCCTGGTATGGCTCAGGAGGGGGGGGCGCTCGTTCGTCCCCACCCCTTTCCTGGCCTGCCAGGCTGCGGCTCGGATAAGGGTCTGACATGGATTTGGGGGGGGACCCCCACGCCGTTTTTCGGCGTGGGGATTCCCTTTAAATCCATGCCAGGTGACGGAGCTAGCGCGCAGGCATTTACTGCCTACGCTAGCTACGTACCTGAAGTTACGTACGGACTGCTCCGTGTGTGGGCAAGTCCGTTCATTTTCAAAAGTCCCGCGGACTTTGTCCAGCGGATTGTCCGCCGGAGAAGTCCGGGCGTGTGTGGGCAAGTCACACGCTCGGAAGTCCGGCCGTGTGTGGGGAAGTCCCGCCGAACTAGGTCCAGCGGACAATCCGCCGGACCAGGTCCGGCGGACAAAGTCCGCACGTGTGTACGCCGCATAAGACTAATTGTAAATGGAAATGTGATGACAAAGAGCAGCGCTACAAATGCGATATATACCCAAAGTGTAAACTGAGTAATAAGTGAACGTGCAAAACAGCAGTAATGTTTTTGGGTAACAAAAATGTGCATTAATCGTTAAATTCAGTGCTATTAATGGTAACCTTAATCCAAATAACACCCAATGGTCAAGTGACTCCATATAAGCAAAAATGAAATATAAAGTGAAGAAATATATATAAAATAAACAATATACAAAAATGAGGTGTAATTTTTTGATTGTACAATGATTGTAGATCTGTGTTGCTGTATTTTATATGAATGGTCCCATGGATGGGAACCAGCCTGGGGCAATGTACAGTCCTCGCTCCTTACAATGTAATCTCCATACCAAAATTAAAGTCAGTCTATTGTTTCTATATTGTATAAAAAAATATATTTAAAATATCTGAATAGTTACCTCTCCAGGGGACAGTGAATCAAATATCTGCTCCAACCTCCTGCAGAGTCTTCAGATCTGACACAATTCCGGGTATGTTGGGTGTCGGGTCCCCCGCTGTATTCAGTGGTCGGCTCCTATATCACTAATGTGTCCTTGTGTATGAGAATCGCTCTATAATTCTGTAATACAGAGAAGGGAAGTGTGACGTATGAAGATAAGATGTGATTTGCATGTTTCCTGTCCCCCATATGTGATGTCGGGGGGTTTCCCCTCTAATGATTGCAGCTGTTATATAGGAGACATTGTACAGGTGACATCTCAGTAGTCTGTGTGTGTCAGTGCAGAGACATCAAGATGGGTTCTCAGGGGGTTCTGGTGCCTCTCATACTGCTTTATATTCAGGGTGAGGACATCATTTCATTGGTTTGGATGAATTGTTATATTTTCTGGACATAGATATTAAATGTTTCATGTTTTCTCATCCTCAGGGAGTTGGGCACAGATTATATTGACACAATCTCCAAATTATGTCACTGCAAATCCAGGAGACACAGTCACCGTCTCATGTAAATCCAGTACTGGTATCGGCAGCTACTTACACTGGTACCAACAGAAACCAGGACAACCTCCAACACTGATTATCGGATATGCAACCACTCTGCAGTCTGGAGCCCCAACCAGGTTCAGTGGATCTGGATCAGGAACAGATTTCACTCTTACAATCAGAGATATAAAGGATGAAGATGCAGTAATGTATCAATGTCAGCAGGGTTACAGCCTCCCTCTCACACAGTGATACAGAGCCGTACAAAAACCTCCTTCCTCTTTTATCAGCAATGACATTTCACATTTAGAATTGCACTGAATGAGGATCAGTTATCGCTATAATTAGACTACAATTAGCTCTGTGCAGTTGCTTTAAACTTTGAGTCTTAGTTAGCAAAACAAAAAGATTTTCTTCAAGCTCCCCAAGTATCACCACGTTATACATACTGTGACAGACAAATGCACTGTCACTGTGTAAAGAACCTCATAGTGACATGGATAGCGCATCATTTAGCATACAAACCATTTTTGAACAGGTGTGAGACTAAAAGGTCCACTTTATAAAGATTTTGCTGTGCTGTGCCATAAGGAAAAAAATCCCATCATTTGCCTGAAAAGGTTATTTCCTGTGATTGTCAGCTCTGTCTAGTGGTCATAATGCGGTACTTTCCTAAAACACAGTAATCAGGACAATACCCCATTATGGCTACTATATGGAGTCAGGTGGATGTTATCCCATAAAAGGTAATCAGGCCAGCCAGCCAGAGCTGTGAAGGAGTAGAAGGTGTACCGTATACAAGGAATGTGAGTCTGTGTTCTGAGGAAGCTGTCACCTGGGAGAACAGGCAGGGAGCAGTACAGCCCAAACCAGGAACTCTATAGCCAGAAAGCTGTAGTGAGCAAGCCACAGCCAAGAGAAAATTGTGTGTGTATGGAGAGACAGACTGAAGATCCAAGATTACCTACAATAACCATGAGGATGAACATGTTCTGTTCGGAGTCCCAGACATTTTTGTGTGTGAATGAATGAATGAAAGACTTGTATAGCGCTGCAATTGCGAACTGAATCGCCTCAAGGTGCTTGAGTGTGTAGCTGCTGACTTTTAATAAACACACATTCACCTGTCCCACAGCCCAGCGATGCAGCTGCCAGTAGCCTCGGTTCTCTCCCCCGCCTCTCCCTGGCGCCGGCATCACTAGTGAAGGCACTGCGCAAGTCCAGATTGGCTGAGCAAACTTCTGGGACCTGTGATGTGTCCCAGAAGTTTGCAGGGAGGGGAGAGGAGAACTTACGCTTGAGTCACCTAGGCGGCATGAGCGGATATGGGAGCTGGGTACCTGTCAAAAATAAGTACCCCCCCCCCCCCCCCCCCAAAAAAAAGAAGAAAATGGCATGCTAAATGTGGCATGTCAGGGGGTGAGGAGTCCTTAAATCTGAAGTTCCACTTTTGGGTGGAACTCCACTTTTATGTTTCAATGTTTTTATTAAAGTTTTTATACAGTGTAATTTGTACTAAATAAAGTTTGATTTATACAAAATACAGTTTGTACAGTATATATATTTGTTTGGTAATATAAACATAGTGCAAATGTAAACCATTGTTTACCACAACGAGGTAACAATCTTAGAAAGAAATAAGAAGGAAAGAACAAAAGGAGCTTTCACCTGTCGGACAGTGATGGTAAGTACATTTTCATAGGTGAGTTTCTAGAGCTCAGTGGCTACCGACCTTTCTCCACTATTACTCTCCGTCTCTGTGCCCCCACACTAATCGGGGGGGTCATAGGTCTCACCTCCAGGCAGTGGGGGCCCCAGGGACCGGGCCATATCAACCTCTGGTGACCGGCGCCACCATGCTCCGTGGTTTTAGCTCATGAGTACTAGTTATTCTATATCATTTAGTTCTCACAGTGAAAGATTGAGAAAGGAGAGCAAATCAGGGGGGTGAGGTAGCGTTCAAAAGGAGAAGGTGTTGGAGAAAGGTAAGAAAAAGGAGAAGATAGGAGAAAAAGAGGGGGGGGGGGAAGGGTATTGACGAGCTCTGGTCCCATTCCTTATAATCGTTTTCTCATTATCATGTTTATGTAGCTTAGGGTCTGGGGTCCCCAGCCAGATAGTCCAGCCACGGATCCCAGGTTTTGTGGAAGCGCTCCATTTTGTCCTGGACTAGGGCAGTTAGTCTCTCATTTAACATCAACCATGAGATTTTACTCTTAAGCTGGCCAATTGGTAAGGCAGCAGATCTCCAGTTCCTGGCGATCGTGATTTTCGCTGCGATAAATATAAAGGTAAGTAGTCGCTTTTTGGGCCCAGAGATCCCAGGTATCCCCACCCCCAGCAATGCGTGTTTAGCTGATTTAGTTAGATTTACCTGGGCGAGGGTATACAAAAGATTATAGACTCTAATCCAGTATCTCCTGACCTTAGGGCAGGTCCACCATATATGGTATGTAGTTCCCTCTTGGCCGCAGCCTCTAAAACATTTGGAAGTTACTCCAAAGACAAAAGTGGCCAGTCTTGATGGCACCATATACCATCTCAACAGTACTTTATAGTTGGCTTCTATTATTGAGGTATTAATAAGAGACTTGGATGCTGCCCCAGCCAGTATGTGCCATTGTGTCAGGTCGAGGGTTTCCTGGAGATCTCTCTCCCACTGGAGCATGTAATTCAATTTGGTTGAGGTGTTCGTTAGTAGCGTATATATTATTGATATATGGCCTTTGACTTTGTCATAGTCTGTACACAATTGCTCCATTGGGGTCAAGGTCCCCAGGTCACCTCTACGAGCTAACTTTTGTAGAAAGTGGCGTATCTGTGTATATCGATAACTTTCAGCTAGTGGCATTTGATATTTCTCTACCATGGTTTGTTGTGTTAGGATCCCTTTGCGATCATATAGGTCAGCTATTCTTAGCAGCCTTTTATTAGTCCACCATTCAAAGGCTTGTGGAGTGAGACCTGGGGTAAACGCACTATTATTAAGAATTGGAGCCAACGGGGTATGGGGGGATTTAACCGCTTCCCGACCGCCCACTGTATATGTACGTCCTCAGAAGGGCACGGCTAGGCAAAAGGACTTACGGGTACGTCCCCTTTAATTGCCTAGCCGTGGACGTACTATATATACTATATACTCTATAGTATGCCTATGAAGGGGGGGCATGTTTCCCGTGCTTAGAACTGTCTCTGTACAATGTGTAATTTTTGCAGGAAAAAAAAACGCTATTTAAAATCACTCGCGGCTATTTGCAGGTTCCCGTAACACAGAGAACAATTCGAATACAACAACTACCGCAAATATCTAATTTCAACTAATATAAAAGAAATTATAATAGAGGATATAACGAATGATTCGAATGATTCGAAATTCAGTATATCTAATATAGAGAACTGTTCCTGCACAATGTCATTTTTGCAGGAAAAAAAAGCTATTTAAAATCACTCGCGGCTATTGCCGGCAAATGAATTGTTGGATCCGTAACACAGAGAACAGTCATTCATTGAAGTCATTGATAAAAAAAAGTGTGGGGGTCCCCCCAAATTCAATAACCAGGCCCTTCAGGTCTGCTATGGATATTAAGGGGAACCCCAGCCAAAAAAAAATAAAAAATGGCGTGGGGTCCCCGTAAATATCCATACCAGACACTTGAGGTCTGGGATGGATTTTAAGGGGAACCCCAGCCAAAAAAAATGGCGTGGGGGTCCCCCTCAAAATCCATACCAGACCCTTATCCGAGCACGCAACCTGCAGGCCGCAGGAAAAGAGGGGGGGACGAGAGAGACCCCCCTCCCGCCTGAACCGTACCAGGCCACATGCCCTCAACATTGGGAGGCTGCTTTGGGGGTCTGAGACCCCCAAAGCACCTTGTCCCCATGTTGATGAGGACAAGGGCCTCATCCCCACAACCCTGGCCGGTGGTTGTGGGGGTCTGCGGGCGGGGGGCTTATCGGAATCTGGAAGTCCCCTTTAACAAGGGGACCCCTAGATCCCGCCCCCCCTGTGTCAAATGGTAAGGGTACCCCTACCATTTCACCAAAAAAGTGTCAAAAATGTTAAAAATGACAGGAGACGGTCTTTGACAATTCCTTTATTAAAATCTTCTTTCTTCTTTCTTCTGCTCTTCCTTCTTCCTTTCTTCATCCTTTGGTTTCTTCATCTTCTCCTTCCGGCATCTTCTTCCATCTTCTTCTTACTTCGATTCGCTTCTTCTTGCGCCGGTCTTCTCGTCCTTCTCGTCCGGCATCGGCGTCGGCGTCTCTTCTGGGCCGCTTCTCGCAATGGGAGGCTCCCGGTGTGTGAGGCTTCGCTCCGGCTGACAGGTCTTTTATAACGGAGGGCACCTGGTGACCCCGCCCCCCCTCTGACGTCATGGGGAAAGCCATAGGGAAGTCCCCGTGCGTCAGAGGGGGGCGGGGTCACCAGGTGCCCTCCATTATAAAAGACCTGTCAGCCGGAGCGAAGCCTCACACACCGGGAGCCTCCCATTGCGAGAAGCGGCCCAGAAGAGACGCTGATGCCGGACAAGAAGGACGAGAAGACCGGCGCAAGAAGAAGCAAATCGAAGTAAGAAGAAGATGCCGGAAGGAGAAGATGAAGAAACCGAAGGATGAAGAAAGGAAGAAGGAAGAGCAGAAGAAAGAAGATTTTAATAAAGGAATTGTCAAAGACCGTCTCCTGTCATTTTTAAAATTTTTGACACTTTTTTGGTGAAATGGTAGGGGTACTTTTGTACCCCCCTACCATTTCACACGGGGGAGGGGGCGGGATCTGGGGGTCCCCTTGTTAAAGGGGACTTCCAGATTCCGATAAGCCCCCCGCCCGCCGATAAGCCCCCCGCCCGCCAGGGTTGTGGGGATGAGGCCCTTGTCCTCATCAACATGGGACAAGGTGCTTTGGGGGTCTCAGACCCCCAAAGCACCCTCCCAATGTTGAGGGCATGTGGCCTGGTACGGTTCAGGCGGGAGGGGGGGGGGGGCGCTCTCGTCCCCCCTCTTTTCCTGCGGCCTGCCAGGTTGCGTGCTCGGATAAAGGGTCTGGTATGGATTTTGAGGGGGACCCCACGCCATTTTTTTTTTGGCCGGGGTTCCCCTTAAAATCCATCCCAGACCTGAAGGGTCTGGTATGGATATTTGGGGGGGGGACCCCACGCCATTTTTTTTTTTGCTGGGGTTCCCCTTAATATCCATACCAGACTTGAAGGGCCTGGTTATTGAATTTGGGGGGACCCCCACACGCTTTTTTTTTTTTTATCAATGAATGCCTGTTCTCTGTGTTACGGAGCCGACAATTCATTAGCCGCGAGTGATTTTAAATAGCTTTTTTCCTGCAAAAATTACCCTTTGTGCAGGAACAGTTCTCTATATTAGATATACTGAATCTCAAATTCATTCGAAGCATTTGAAGCATTCGTTATATCCGCTATTATAATTTCTTTCATATTAGTTGAAATTCGATATTTGTAGTTGGATTTACTAACGATTCGTAACGATTCGTAACGATTCGTAACTTGAAATTGAAATTCAATATTTGTAGTTGGATTCAAATTGTTCTCTGTGTTACGAGAACCAACAATTCATTAGCCACGTTAACGATTCGTAATGATTCGTAACGATTCGTAACTTTACTAAAGATTCGTAACGATTCGAAAAAAAAAATTACGATTCGTATGAAATTCGTATTTCGTACGAATTCGAAAAGAATTTCGTACACGAATTACGAATTTTTTTATATATACGAAACGGGACGAAACGAAACGAAACTAATTTTTTGATAGTTCCCATGTCTAACACAGATACGATGAGACATGACAACCAACGAACAAAACAGCTACCGGAGTATGCCATGGGTGAACAACGCCCCTCTGAGAAACGCTGAGGCTGAAACACAATGACAGAAATGCCAGGGCGGCAACGAAATGACGGAAACGATATGACGAAAATGAAATAATGGAAACGGTGAGGCAGAAACGTGATGACAGAACTGCTGCTGAGGCAACCGTGGTGACAGAAATGCTGAGGCAGAACCGTGGTGACAGAAATGCTGAGGCAGAAACGTGGTGACAGAAATGCTGAGGCAGAAACGTGGTGACAGAAATGCTGAGGCAGAAACGTGGTGACAGAAATGCTTGAGGCAGAAACGTGATGACAGCAAACGCTATGACAGAACGCTGAAGCTGAATGTTGAGGCAGAAACGCAATGAAAAGAATCTAGGGGCAGAGACGCAATGACATGAATCCAGGGGCAGAAACGCAATGACATGAATCCAGGGGCAGAAACGCAATGACATGAATCCAGGGGCAGAAACGCAATGACATGAATCCAGGGGCAGAAACGCAATGACATGAATCCAGGGGCAGAAACGAAATGACAGAAATCCAGGGGCAGAAACGCAATGACGGAAATCCAGGGGCAGAAACGCAATGACAGAAATTCAGGGGCAGAAACGCAATGACAGAATCCTGGGCAAAGCTATGACAGAACGTTGAGGCAGAAATGTAATGACAGAAGCGCTGAGGCAGAAATGCCATGACAGAAAACCTGGGGCAGGAACGCAATGACAAATGCTGAGACTGAAATGCAATGACAGCAATCCTGGGGCAGACTGCTATGACAAAAAGCTGATGCAGAAATGCCATGACAAAACGCAAATGACAGAAAAATACGTTGAGACTGAACACTGAGGCAGAAACGAAATGACAGAAATCCAGAGGCAGAGACGCAATGACAGACATCCAGGGGCAGAAACGCAATGACAGAAATCCAGGGGCAGAGACGCAATGACAGAAATCCAGGGGCAGAGACGCAATGACAGAAATCCAGGGGCAGAAACGCAATGACAGAAATCCAGGGGCAGAAACGCAATGACAGAAATCCAGGGGCAGAAACGCAATGACAGAAATCCAGGGGCAGAAAACGCAATGACTGAAATCCAGGGTCAGAAACGCAATGACAGAAATCCAGGGGCAGAACCGCAATGACAGAAATCCAGGAGCAGAAGGGCAATGACAGAAATCCAGGGGCAGAAACGCAATGACATAAATCCAGGGGCAGAAACGCAATAAGAGAAATCCAGGGGCAGAAAACGCAATGACAGAAATCCAGGGGCAGAAACGCAATAACAGAAATCCTGGGCCGAACGCTAAGACAGAAACGCAAGGACAGAAACCCTGGGCAGAAACGCTGGGACTGCAATTCTGAGGCAGAAATGCAATGACAGAAATCCTGGGCAGAACGCTATGACAGAACGCTGAAGCAGAAGCCATGACAGAAAAACCTGGGCAGAAACACGCTGAGAATGAACGCTGAGGCAGAAATGCAATGACAGAAATCCTGGGCAGAAACGCTGAGGCAGCAAAGCCATGACAGAAAACCTGGGGCAGAAACGCTATGACAGAAATGCTGAGACTGAACGCTGAGCCAGGAATGCTGGGGCAGAACACCGCGACAGAAATGCTGGGGCAGGAAGGCTATGACAAACGCAGAGACTCAACGCCGAGACAAAATGCTGGGGCATGACGCAATGACCTGAAAGCTGGGGCATGACGTGAATGACAGAAATGCTAGGGCAGAACACTATGACAGAAATGCAGGGGAAGATTGCTGAGGCAGAAAACGATATGACAGAAATGGCGGGCAGAAACGCTATGACAGAAATGGCGGGCAGAAACGCTATGACAGAAATGGCGGGCAGAAACACTATGACAGAAATGCCAGGCAGAAACGCCATGACAGAAATGGCGGGCAGAAAACGCTATGACAGAAATGGCGGGCAGAAACGCTATAACAGAAATGGCGGGCAGAAACGCTATGACAGAAATGGCGGACAGAAACACTATGACAGAAATGGCGGGCAGAAAACACTATGATAGAAAAACGCTATGACCGAAATGGCGGGCATTAAACGCTATAACAGAAATGGCGGGCAGCAACGCTATGACAGAAATGGCGGGCAGCAACGCTATGACAGAAATGGCGGGCAGCAACGCTATGACAGAAATGGCGGGCAGAAACACTATGACAGAAAACGCTATGACAGAAATGGCGGGCCGAAAACACATGGATGAAAAAGGGGGACTCCTGAATATGTGGGATGCCCATTAAAAGGTTGATCGGTGGGCTGATAACACCCCCGGCCGGGGGTTCACGGCAGGGAGCCCCCTGGCCAGACTGCTGCAGATGTCAGTTTGTGGAAGAGAGGAGCAACGGGCCCACCCCCCCCATGGAAACTGACCTATGTGGGGAGAGAGGAATTGATGGCAGGACACCCCTCCCCCCATCTGCATCGGGAGAAACAGGAGCGATCCCCCAGTGCAGGCTGAACAGCAGGGTGAGAAGAGCCAGCGGTGGCCGAATACCCTCCGGCGGCTCCCTCCTGCCTGGACATGTGTGGGGAGAGGAGTCGGCGGGCGGCGGCCGCACACCCCCACCCCCCACCAATCAGACATGTCCCTCGTGGATCTAAGCGGGGAGAGAAGTCGGCAGAGGCTGAACCCCCCCCTTCCTCCAGGCAGACGTGTCCCTCGTGGACCTGTATGGGGAGAGGAGTCGGCGGCAGCTGTACATCCCCCCCTCCCAGTCAAGCGAGCGGCAGCCTGGGCTATGACAGAACGCTAAAGCTGAATGTTGAGGCAGAAACACAATGAAAAGAATCTAGGGGCAGAGACGCAATGACATGAATCCAGGGGCAGAAACGCAATGACATGAATCCAGGGGCAGAAACGCAATGACATGAATCCAGGGGCAGAAACGCAATGACATGAATCCAGGGGCAGTAACGAAATGACAGAAATCCAGGGGCAGAAACGCAATGACGGAAATCCAGGGGCAGAAACGCAATGACAGAAATTCAGGGGCAGAAACGCAATGACAGAATCCTGGGCAAAGCTATGACAGAACGTTGAGGCAAAAATGTAATGACAGAAGCGCTGAGGCAGAAATGCCATGACAGAAAACCTGGGGCAGGAACGCAATGACAAATGCTGAGACTGAAATGCAATGACAGCAATCCTGGGGCAGACTGCTATGACAAAAAGCTGATGCAGAAATGCCATGACAAAACGCAAATGACAGAAAAATACGCTGAGACTGAACACTGAGGCAGAAACGAAATGACAGAAATCCAGGAGCAGAGACGCAATGACAGACATCCAGGGGCAGAAACGCAATGACAGAAATCCAGGGGCAGAAACGCAATGACAGAAATCCAGGGGCAGAAACGCAATGACAGAAATCCAGGGGCAGAAACGCAATGACAGAAATCCAGGGGCAGAAACGCAATGACAGAAATCCAGGGGCAGAAACGCAATGACAGAAATCCAGGGGCAGAAAACGCAATGACTGAAATCCAGGGGCAGAAACGCAATGACAGAAATCCAGGGGCAGAACCGCAATGACAGAAATCCAGGGGCAGAAGCGCAATGACAGAAATCCAGGGGCAGAAACGCAATGACATAAATCCAGGGGCAGAAACGCAATAACAGAAATCCAGGGGCAGAAAACGCAATGACAGAAATCCAGGGGCAGAAACGCAATAACAGAAATCCTGGGCCGAATGCTAAGACAGAAACGCAAGGACAGAAACCCTGGGCAGAAACGCTGGGACTGCAATGCTGAGGCAGAAATGCAATGACAGAAATCCTGGGCAGAACGCTATGACAGAACGCTGAAGCAGAAGCCATGACAGAAAAACCTGGGCAGAAACACGCTGAGAATGAACGCTGAGGCAGAAATGCAATGACAGAAATCCTGGGCAGAAACGCTGAGGCAGCAAAGCCATGACAGAAAACCTGGGGCAGAAACGCTATGACAGAAATGCTGAGACTGAACGCTGAGCCAGGAATGCTGGGCAGAACACCGTGACAGAAATGCTGGGGCAGGAAGGCTATGACAAATGCAGAGACTCAACGCCGAGACAAAATGCTGGGGCATGACGCAATGACCTGAAAGCTGGGGCATGACGTGAATGACAGAAATGCTAGGGCAGAACACTATGACAGAAACGCAGGGGAAGATTGCTGAGGCAGAAAACGCTATGACAGAAATGGCGGGCAGAAACGCTATGACAGAAATGCCGGGCAGAAAACGCTATGACAGAAATGGCGGGCAGAAACACTATGACAGAAATGCCAGGCAGAAACGCCATGACAGAAATGGCGGGCAGAAAACGCTATGACAGAAATGGCGGGCAGAAACGCTATGACAGAAATGGCGGGCAGAAACACTATGACAGAAATGGCGGGCAGAAAACACTATGACAGAAAAACGCTATGACCGAAATGGCGGGCATTAAATGCTATAACAGAAATGGCGGGCAGCAACGCTATGACAGAAATGGCGGGCAGCAACGCTATGACAGAAATGGCGGGCAGAAACACTATGACAGAAAACGCTATGACAGAAATGGCGGGCCGAAAACACATGGATGAAAAAGGGGGACCCCTGACCATGTGGGATGCCCAGTAAAAGGTGATGGGTGGGCAGATAACACCCCCGGCCGGGGGTTCACGGCGGGGAGCCCCCTGGCCAGACTGCTGCAGATGTCAGTTTGTGGAAGAGAGGAGCGACGGGCCCACCCCCCCATGGAAACTGACCTATGTGGGGAGAGAGGAATTGATGGCAGGACACCCCTCCCCCCATCTGCATCGGGAGAAACAGGAGCGATCCCCCAGTGCAGGCTGAACAGCAGGGTGAGAAGAGCCAGCGGTGGCCGAATACCCTCCGGCGGCTCCCTCCTGCCTGGACATGTGTGGGGGGAGGAGTCGGCGGGCGGCGGCCGCACACCCCCACCCCCACCAATCAGACATGTCCCTCGTGGACCTAAGCGGGAAGAGAAGTCAGCGGCGGCCGAACCCCCCCTTCCTCCAGGCAGACGTGTCCCTCGTGGACCTGTATGGGGAGAGGAGTCGCCGGCAGCCGTACATCCCCCCCCTCCCAGTCAAGCGAGCGGCAGCCTGGGCAGACAGAGAGCCGTGAGGACTGTCGAAGGACGGCGCCCCCCGCTCCCCCCCGGCATAGGGAGAGCGGGCGGGCTGCGCTGCAGGAAGGACAGACGGACGCCCCCGATCCCCCCGGCATGAGCGCCCGGAGGACGGACGGTCTGGGGAGAGCTTGGGAGGACTGCAGGAAAGACGGACGGACGCCCCCCCCTCCCACCGGCATCAGCGCCGGTAGGGCGGGCGGGCTGCACGCTGTGGGGAAGTGGAGGACGGTGGAAGAACGGGCGCCCCCCGCTCCTCCAGGCATGAGAGCCGGTAGAGCTGGCGGGCTGCACGCTGTGGGGAAGTGGAGGACGGTAGAAGAACGGGCATGAGAGCCGGGAGAGCGGCCAGCCTTCATACTTATTGCATTTTGGTGTTTTAGAGTTTTCTAATTTCATTTTTATATTAGTTATAAAGAAAAATGATTGCGCTGCTAGTGAAAATAATATATAAGCTGCCAGCACCAACAATAAGACTAATTGTAAATGGAAATGTGATGAAAAAGTGCAGCGCTACAAATGCGATATATACCCAAAGTAATACCCAGTAGTAGTACCCAGCAGTAATGTTTTTGTGGGAAAAAAAAGTGCAATAATCATTAAATTCAGTGCTATTAACCACTATCTGACCGCCCACAGTCATATGACGGCGGCAAGAAACATCTCTAGTTCCGGGCCACCGCCATATGACGGCACTAACTTTGCAGCCACTAGGGGGTGCGTGCGCGCCGCGTCGCTGGGGACCCGATGCGCGTGCCCAGCTAAAAATTGCAGATCGACGCCATTACTAGTAAAAAAAAAAAAAAATTATAAAAATGCTATAAATCTATCCCCTATTTTGTAGACGCTATAACTTTTGCGCAAACCAATCAATATACGCTTATTGCGATTTTTTTTACCAAAAATATGTAGAAGAATACGAATCAGCCTAAACTGAGGAAAAAATTTGTTTAAAAAAAAAAAAATGGATATTTATTATAGTAAAAAGTTAAAAATATTGCATTTTTTAAACTTGTCCCTCTTCTTTAACCACTTAAGCCCCGGACCAATTTGCAGCCAAAAGACCAGGCCCCTTTTTGCGATTCGGCACTGCGTCGCTTTAACTGACAATTGCGCAGTCGTGCGAAACAAACAAAATTTACGTCCTTTTTTTCCCACAAATAGAGCTTTCTTTTGGTGGTATTTGATCGCCCCTGCGGTTTTTATTTTTTGTGCTATAAACAAAAATATAAATAAAATATATAATAAATATCCCCCAAAAATATATAAAAAAAAACTTTTTTTTTTCCCCTCAGTTCAGGCCGATACGTATTCTTCTACATATTTTTGGTAAAAAAAATCGCAAATAGCGATTATTGATTGGTATGTGCAAAAGTTATAGCGTTTACAAAATAGGGGATAGTGTTATAGCATTTTTATTAATATTTTTTTTTTTTTACTAGTAATGGTGGCGATCAGCGATTTTTATTGTGACTGCGACATTATGGCGGACACATCAGACATTTTTGACACATTTTTGAGACCATTGTCATGTACTATATTGTATTGTATTATACAGAAATCAGTGCTATTTAAATGCACTGATTCCTATCTAAATGACAGTGGCAGTAAAGGAGTTAACCACTAGGGGGCAGGGAGGAGTTAGTGTGACGTGTGTGTGTTTTTTTTCACAGTAGGGGGCGTGGCTGACGTCTGACGTCACTGATCGGGTTTCCCGATGACAGGGAACAGCCGATCAGTGACAGGCAGTGTAGGAAGCGCGGGGAGAGGTTTGTTTACACAGACCTCTCCCCGTTCTTTAGCTCTGTGACCCTGATCACTGAGCTAGAGCTGGTCACTGAGCTCCCAACCGGGTCGCGAGCGCGCCGCCGGCGGCGCGCTCGTGACCCCATGGCTAGGCAATTAAAGGGGACGTACCTGTACGTGCTTTTGCCTAGCCGTGCCATTCTGCCGACGTAAATGTGCAGGAGGCGGTCGGGAAGCGGTTAAATTTATTTGGGTACATCGTTGCATGACCGCGCAATTATCATTCAAGATGCGACAGCGCTAAAAGCTGAAAAATGGCTTGGTCAGGAAGGGGGTGCTCGTGCCTGATAGGCAAGTGGTTAATGGTAACCTTAATCCAAATAACACCCAAGGACTCCATATAAGCAAAAATTAAAAATAAAGAGAGGGCCGGACCGAATGGATAGCATGGAATGTAGGGGAGGGCCGGGCATGACGGTGTGCATAGTTACACACCAAGAGTGAGAGGTGGGAGTGGCCTAGCGGGCTAGACCAATCAGAGCAGGGGGAGCGGCAATACAAGAAGGGGGCGTGGCTTAGCGGAGTCACGCAATTTAGTAGGAAACACGAGAGGAGGCAATTTTCTCACTGCTCCTCTCTGTCTATTACAGGAAAATGGCGGATGCACGTGACCTAATAGACCGGCTGCGGGCGGCGGCGGAGGAGAACGGACCGGACTGGGTAAGGGACCAGGCGGTGGCAGTGCTGGCCGAGCGCACGGAGCGTGGCTTACAGGGACAGTCTGTGGAGGCACAACAGCGGCCGGTGGACGGCGGTAAGGATACACGCGGCCGGATCTCTAGGCCGCCGGATAGATACTCCCCTACCCCGAGTGCAGGCTCATCCAGGATTGCTAGGAGCCCTAGGGGGGACAGGTAACTCCACCAGCTAAACGGGCCCAGAAGGAGCCTCCCGGTGGGCCCAGGCGAAGCACACGCCGTGGGCGCCATGCGGGGGGCGGGGCCACGGGCCTGCAAGGCCCAACAATATCCCTGAGTACAACAGCCCCTGCAGCTCTGAACGAGCGGGGGGGTGATCGGTGGGAGCGGAAGTCACAGCAGGCTGGAGCTAGCAGGGACAGAAGGATGGATGGCTCTGCAGGCCTTTCTACAGCATTCCCTAGGTCGGTTAGCGGAGGATCCCTGGGTACAACAGCCCCTGCAGCTCTGAACGAGCAAGGGGATAACTGGGTGGAACGAGAGCCACAGCGGGCGGGAGCTAGCGGGGACAGCAGGATGGATGGCTCAGCAGGCCCTTCCACAGCGTTTCCCCCCCCAGCAGCTCTGCACGAGCGGAGGGGAGGGAAATCGGCTTACAAATCAGGCACGGCCAAGAGAGGGGTTGCTACGCCCCGGAGGAGTACGCCCGCAGTACCCCCAGCAGCTCTGCACGAGCCGAGGGGAGAGGACAGAAGGATCACCATGTCGCCGCGACAGTAAGACGAGCAGCCAGGGGGGCAAACACCGCAAGGGGTAGGCTGACGCCACCAGGCGGTGCTGGACGGGGATCGCATGGCAGGAGCGGTGCCGGGTACGGCCCAGCTGCACGGGACTTGGGGGGCCAGGGGAGCAGGGAGGTCGGGAGGGGGACATCATTGGTGGCAGCGCGCGGACGGAGTCAATCGTATTCTAGAAGTCCCTCCCTGGAAGGGCGGCCAGTTTTGTCGCAGCAGGGAGATGTGAGCAGATCGGATGGTGAATTGTCGGAGGACGAAGAAGAGCCCACGGTCCCGGCAGTAATGGCGGAGGTCAGGTCAGCGGTGGCGGAGGCGGTGCCCAGACGGCCCGGTAAGTCATATGATAATAGTTCTTTTACTGCTGCATTGAAAAGCTTATTGGGGATGGTGCCTGTGGGGGGGGAGGGGGTAGCTCCTCCGGCTCCGCGGGTGGCAGTCAGTGACCAACCGCGGGTTAGGAGTGAAACCGCATCGGGGTCTGGGGGACAGGTACAAGAATTGCTAGATGGCCTGCGGGCATTAGTGGGTAGGTTTGAGCAAGGGTCTGGTAACATAGGAGGTACTTCGGTCACGACAGCTGCGTTGGATGCATCGCTTCCGGTGGGTGGTGAGGTGGAGATGGTAAGTACGTCAGAGAAGGGCTCGTCGGAACAGGTGGTGAGATCAGACATCGTGAGGATGGCGGATGCGGCAAAATGTGAATTATATGTATGCTTCGAGGGCCCCTTGGGAGCACATCTTAAGCAGGAAGTGAGGGAAAAAAACTAAAAAATTTGAAAAGGGGAGTATGTGGAGATTTTCTCCCTATTACCGTTAGAAAAATATAATTGGGATAGGGTGAAACCGGACAACACGAAAAAGGACGGCGAGGAGAAGAGGCGGTATTGCTTGATTCCGAGGACGTTCACAAATTGGTTGCAGGCGTTCGCCATTCTGGCGGGGGTAATAGGAGAGAAGAACCCTGAGCATTGCTCGGCGTTATTCTGTTACATGGACGCCATTGGTGAAGCGTACAGGGTGTATGGGGGTACAGCATTGCTGCGCTATGATGAGCAGTTTAGGCAGTGCAGGGCGGTACGCCCGGCGTTAAGATGGGATCACAAGGACATCAGTCTGTGGATGAGGCTCATGGCGTCGGAAAAAGCTCCGGCACAGCCATTTCAAGGGGGGGCCGGAGGTAGCCACTCCTCGGGATCACTGGCCGGAAGAAAATGGGGAGTATGCTGGCAGTACAACGAGGGATCCTGCAAGTTTGGAAACACATGTAAGTTCAAACATGAATGTTCAGGTTGCGGGGGAGCCCATACGAATGCCAGGTGTTTTAAGAAGGGGAAGCGCACCGGAGAGCCTGGTAACAAGAGGGACGACTCCGGTGATGTGGGTAAGGATGCAGCCTTTTCTAAATAGATATCGTGATAGGGAGGCAGCGAGGTTGATTAGTGCGGGTTTTCAGGAAGGTTTTAGGATTTCCATGCACCTTGCAGGTTATTCCCCCTCTCGCAAAAAATGCAGCATCCGGACGTAGTGTCCGAGAAATTGGCCAAGGAAGTGGCTTTGGGGTTGTATGGCGGGGCCATTTAGGGACAAACCATTGGCGGACCTGGTTGTGTCGCCGCTGGGGGGTGGTCCCGAAGAAGGAACCGAATACATTTTGGTTGATACACCATTTGTCGTTTCCTAAAGGGGGTTCGGTAAATGACTTTAGGGATCCGGAAGACTGTACGGTATCGGATACATCTTTCGATGCCGTGGTCAGATGGGCGCAGCTTAAAGGGAAAGGGGCGTTAATGGCAAAATCAGATGTGGAGTCGGCGTTTAGACTTTTGCCAGTTCACCCGGAGAGTTTTCACTTCTTAGGTTGTTGTTGGCAAGACCAATTTGATGTGGATAGGTGTTTACCAATGGGGTGTTCCATCTCGGGCGCCATGTTTGAGGCGTTTAGTTCAATATTTAGAATGGGTTGTTAGGGATGTGACAGACATTGGTTCCGTCATGCATTGTTTGGATGATTTTCTCTGCATAGGCCCTCCTGCTTCCAATGTGTGTGCGATACTGTTGTCCACGTTGCAGCATATTGCGGAGAGGTTTCGGGTGCCATTGGCAGCCGATAAAACGGAGGGCCCGCGAACAGAGCTGAGTTTTTTTTAGGGATAGTGATAGATTCCATGGCTATGGAATGCAGGTTGCCCGAAGAGAAGCTCAGAGACCTACAAAAAGAGGTCAGGGAGATACATGGGCGTAAGTAAGTTCAATTGCGGACGTCACAGTCTTTGTTAGGCAAGTTAAATTTTGCAGGTCGGATCATCCCTATGGGGAGGATGTTGTAGGCGGATGTCATCCGCCACGGGGGGGGGGGGGGGGGGTAAAAGCCCCACGCATTACATTAGGTTGAATAAGGAACATAGGGATGACCTGCAGGTTTGGCATGAGTTCTTGGGTGAGTTTAATGGCAGGTGGGTGTGGATATCGGGTCCAGTCAGCAATTCTGACGTGGAATTGGTCACTGACGCCGCAGGATCCACAGGTTATGGGGCATACATTCAGGGTCAACGGAGTGCGGAGCCCTGGATTTCTTAAAAATCTGGTACTGCTGGAGTTGTTCCCGGTGGTGCTCACCTTAGAGCTATGGGTACAGTTTGGCAAGAATTTGAAATTACGCTTGAACTGCAATAAAATGAGGTAGTCCAGGTCATAATTAGCATGTCGGCGTCAGTACCGGTTGTTTCGGTTGAGGCGACAATTGGCTTTGCGCTGTTTGCATTTGAAGGTGTTTTCTATGATGTGCACATTCCGGGGGTAGAAAATACAGTGGCTGGTTCTTTGTCACGGTTCCAGTGGGACAGATTAAGGGCACTGGCTCCGGAAGCTCAGGAGAAGGGTGTCCCATGCCAAAATTGGATATGGGATTTGGCACTAGGTTCGCCGCAGGATGGATTCAAAGATCGGTGAGTAAGTCCTCTTGGTCAGGTTACGAAAAAAGTTTGGCACAGGACCAAGGATACTAGGCGGCCTATTACATGTGCCAATTGGATAGTATTGCGTCAAAAAGTGGTGGTGGTATGTTAGGATGGGTATGAGGAGTTGTTGTTGGCAGTGGCGTTAGCATTAGCTTTTTAGGTGCGTTTCGCATAGGGGAGTTGGTTAGTCCGCCTAAGAAGAAGATTGGCGGTGTAATGTTGGGGGAAGTCACGGTATTGGCGGACAGGGTGTTGGTGGTTGAAAAAATCTAAGACTGATCAAAAAGGTGTTGGGGTACAGATTTCATTGTTGGGGTTACAGGGTTGTATGGCGTGCCCGGTCAGGGCTGCTGGGTGAGTTTGCGGATGCAAGGCCGGGGGTAGGGGGCCCCCCACCCTTTTTGGTGCATAGAGACAGATCAAATCTGTCCGGATTTTCAGTCTGGGGCAGTTCTTTGAAAATGTTACAGGGAATGGGGTTGGACAGCTCCGCCTACGCCTCACACTCCTTCCGCATCGGGGCGGCCGCAGAAGCCGCCAGGTGTGGGCTGGATGAGGCGGATGTGCGACGAATGGGGAGATGGCAATCTAAGCGATTCTGTTATTATATTCGGCATCAGTTAGTTTGGGAATGAGGAGATATAAAAAAAAAAAAGGGGGATTTTGAGGTAGATGGTTACAGTTACTGGTTGTTTAGTCGTGGTAGATTTTACGGGGTTGGGGTGATGGTGCTTGTCAATTACACTATGTTTGTCATTTCAGATGGAGGGCTCCCACGCCTCTTCTGGATCCTTGGATATTCATATGTGTGTTGGGGAACAAGGAGAGGGGATGCCAGACCAGGGGGGAGGCAGTTGGGGATTTTGAGAAGGGAGGCCTCAATACATTGGCTGGGCAGACCTGGGATGATCTGAGGTCTTGGTCATCCAAGCGGGTGGTAATGACCTGGGGGTTTGGACGGTGAGGGACCTAATTGCAGACATTGGAAAAGATCGGACATACCTGTACGGGACGTTTCCCGACACTTTGCTGGTATGGTCGGATATGGTCGCCCATGGCAAGGGGGGTTGGTGATTCATCACCGGGAGCTTGGGTCGAATGTGGGCCTTTATCTTAGAAGGGATGGGGTCCACTTGACCGATGTGGGTATCGACCTGTGGTCGTTGGGGTTAAAGGAGGGTATTCGGGCGGCCCTGCGGGTGTGGAGGTGCCTTCAAGGGTGAGGTGTCAACCTTTCAGGCTGTGGCAGTGTTTTTATTGTGGGTCAGTGACGGTGGCAGTTTGGTAGTTGGTAAGTGTGTGGGGGGCTCGTCAGTAGATGGCCCCTCCTGTGGGGGGCTCGTCAGTAGATGGCCCCTCCGGTTGTAGTACATCAAAGTAATTTGATGATACTCTTTGTTGCACTGCGGGATAGGTATTTGTCTCCGGGCGGTTTAAGTGGAGGCCTAGTTTGGTTCGGTAAAATCCCGCAGTGCCCCCTGGTGTTATATATATATATTTATATATATATGTACGGTGTTATGTTTGGTTATGGTACAATACTCCGCCCCGTCACTGACCAACAATAGTGGGTGTAACCGAGGGTTACTGATGTTCAGTGTTTATGTTATGGTGATTTATATGGTATTTAATTGGTTATTTATAGTTTGAATAAAATGGAGTTTTATGTTTAATAAAGGCTGTTGTGGCCATTTACTCCACAAGAACGGTGTGGTCTGTTATTTTAAGGGTAAAAAGTGGTGGTGAGTAAGGGGTTACAACAGAAGGTGGGTATTATCTAGGCTACACTGGTCAAGAGAGGGCCGGACCGAATGGACAGCAGGGAATGTAGGGGAGGGCCGGGCATGACGGTGTGCATAGTTACACACCATGAGTGAGAGGTGGGAGTGGCCTAGCGGGCTAGACCAATCAGAGCAGGGGGAGCGGCAATACAAGAAGGGGGCGTGGCTTAGCGGAGTCACGCAATTTAGTAGGAAACGCGAGAGGAGGCAGTTTTCCCACCCACCCCCCCTATGTTTTAAGGTTTGTTTTGGAGTTTTTTAATGTTTTTGTTGTCATTTCAGGTAAAGCATCAAAGTGACGGCTCTTCAATATGGGTTGGCGGTGTTTTTATTGTGGGTCAGTGACGGTGGCAGTTTGGTAGTTGGTAAGTGTGTGGGGGGCTCGTCAGTAGATGGCCCCTCCTGTGGGGGGCTCGTCAGTAGATGGCCCCTCCGGTTGTAGTACATCAAAGTAATTTGATGATACTCTTTGTTGCACTGCGGGATAGGTATTTGTCTCCGGGCGGTTTAAGTGGAGGCCTAGTTTGGTTCGGTAAAATCCCGCAGTGCCCCCTGGTGTTATATATATATATTTATATATATATGTACGGTGTTATGTTTGGTTATAGTACAATACTCCGCCCCGTCACTGACCAACAATAGTGGGTGTAACCGAGGGTTACTGATGTCTGTGTTTATGTTAAGGTGATTTATATGGTATTTAATTGGTTATTCATAGTTTGAATAAAATGGAGTTTTATGTTTAATAAAGGCTGTTGTGGCCATTTACTCCACAAGAACGGTGTGGTCTGTTATTTTAAGGGAAAAAAGTGGTGGTGAGTAAGGGGTTACAACAGAAGGTGGGTATTATCTAGGCTACACTGGTCATGAAAGTTTAAAGCAACTACACAGAGCTAATTGTAGTCTAATTATAGAGATAACTGATCCTCATTCAGTGCAATTCTAAATGTGATGTGAAATGTCATTGCTGATAAAAGAGGAAGGAGGTTTGTGTACGGCTCTGTATCACTGTGTGAGAGGGTACTGAGCAACCTGCTGACAGTGATATATTACTGCATCTTCATCCTTTATATCTCTGATTGTAAGAGTGAAATCTGTTCCTGATCCAGATCCACTGAACCTGGTTGGGGCTCCAGACTGAAGAGTGGTTGCATATCTGATAATCAGTGTTGGAGGTTGTCCTGGTTTCTGTTGGTACCAGTGTAAATTGTTGCTGATACCAGTACTGGATCTACATGAGACGGTGACTGTGTCTCCTGGATTTGCAGTGACATGATTTGGAGATTGTGTCAATATAATCTGTGCCCAACTCCCTGAGGATAAGAAAACATGAAACATTTAATATCTATGTCCAGAAAATATAACAATTCATCCAAACCAATAAAATGATGTCCTCACCCTGAATATAAAGCAGTATGAGAGGCACCAGAACCCCCTGAGAACCCATCTTGATGTCTCTGCACTGACACACACAGACTACTGAGATGTCACCTGTACAATGTCTCCTATATAACAGCTGCAATCATTAGAGGGGAAACCCCCCGACATCACATATGGGGGACAGGAAACATGCAAATCACATCTCATCTTCATACGTCACACTTCACTTCTCTGTATTACAGAATTATAGAGCGATTCTCATACACAAGGACACATTAGTGATATAGGAGCCGACCACTGAATACAGCGGGGGACCCGACACCCAACATACCCGGACTTGTGTCAGATCTGAAGACTCTGCAGG
The DNA here is from genome assembly GCA_028564925.1 of Lithobates sylvaticus. Classification (NCBI taxonomy): domain Eukaryota; kingdom Metazoa; phylum Chordata; class Amphibia; order Anura; family Ranidae; genus Lithobates; species Lithobates sylvaticus. The sequence continues at coordinate 727,620,425 of CM053026.1, forward strand.
AGGTTGGAGCAGATATTTGATTCACTGTCCCCTGGAGAGGTAAGTATTCAGATATTTTACTTTTTTTTATATACAATATAAAAACAATAGACTGACTTTAATTTTGGTATGGAGATTACATTGTAAGGGGCGAGGACTGTACATTGCCCCAGGCTGGTTCCCATCCATGGGACCATTCATATAAAATACAGCAACACTCAGATATACAATCATTGTACAATCAAAAGTTTTACTTCATTTTTGTATATTGTTTATTTATATATATTTCTTCACTTTATTTTTCATTTTTGCTTATATGGAGTCACTTGACCCTTGGGTGTTATTTGCATTAAGGTTACCATTAATAGCACTGAATTTAACGATTAATGCACTTTTTTGCCCCAAAAAACATTACTGCTGTTTTGCACGTTCACTTATTACTCAGTTTACACTTTGGGTATATATCGCATTTGTAGCGCTGCACTTTTTCATCACATTTCCATTTACAATTAGTCTTATTGTTGGTGCTGGCAGCTTATATATTATTTTCACTAGCAGCGCAATCATTTTTCTGTATAACTAATATAAAAATTTAATTGGAAAACTCTAAAACTCCAAAATGCAAAAAATATACTTTATTCAAAAAATGTGTGTACTGGTCTGATGTATTACATATAGAGAAGAGACATTTTAGAACTACCACTACTCTATGTAAGAAACACCCTGAGGAAAATCCAGCCGGCTTTATTAAAAATAGATGATAAACTCTTTACAGATTTGTATCTTGATGGGAATAGAACAGATCATAAAACTTAAAGTGGAACTCCAGGTAAAGAGCTCAATACACAATGAAAATATAATTGTTTTCTGTTTTACTAGCTAAATAATCGTTTTTTTCTGTACAACCAGTCCTGTGATTTACACACCTCTGCCACACTACATAGCTAGGCATTGGGTTCAGGTTCATGATGACACAGGGTTCACTCCAGACTCTGGATGTTTGCCATTTGCCCAAAGCAGAACACAATAGAACCTTTGTTAGTCTGTAGAAACAAACCTCGGCAATGAATAACTAAAATGTTCTTTTGGTATAGGCCCCTAAGTATGGATTAAAATGGCTGTGGCCTTTAATTAGGAAGTAACAAATTAAAAATTGAACTTTATTAAAATGTAAGCAATAACTTTAATTAACATTCACTTTAACAAAAATCCTACCTTATTTTCAAATGGCCGCCCATTAAAAGGAAAATGTTAAGAATTAATTTGTCCACCGAAAAGTCAGCAACATAACCCATCATCCCAAATATTTTAGGTCAGGCTGAAGGGTTGCATTCAATATGAGGGTTATAGTGGTAGTAAACTCAGCTTTGCCACTTATATTTACTAGTAATGCTGCGTACTTACGATCGTAATTCTCGTCGGAAAAAGCTCTGATGGTTTTCTCATCGGAATTCCGACGGAATTTGTCTCAAGCTGTGTTGCCTACACACGGTCACACCAAATTCCGACGGTCAATAACACCACGGCATACAACACGTTCAACGGCACTATAAAAGGGAAGTTTAATTCTTCCGAGCATGCGTGTCAAAATTGCATACACACGATCGAAAAATCCGATAGAAAGGTTTTCCGTCGGAAGAATTAAGAACAGGTTCTCAATCCAAAGTCCGTTGGAAATGCAGACAGAAAAAGACCGATGGGCATACACATGGTCGGAAAATCCGATGAAAAGCTCCCATCGGACTGTTTCAATCGGAAATTCCGACCGTGTGTACGTGGCATAAGCCTATATTAAGGCTTGAATGTACTGTGAATATCTCCTAAACTTTCACCGTTTGGGAGATATTTACACTGCATTCAGCCGGTGATATCACTGGCGCATGCGCTCTGAAGGTCTGGCATACTGTGCCGGACCTACAGAGCCCGTGCTGTAATCAGTGACATCATCGCGCCCCCGTCCACTCATGTAGCAGGATGCCGCAAACCTGGACGGTAGACCGGCTGAAGATGGAAGCCCTCTCAGCAGTGACAGCGCACCGCTGGAGGGCTTAATTTTAAGGTAAGTCTCTGATAATGTGCTAGTATGTGATGCATACTAGCACATTTTGACATTGTCTTGCAGGGGAAGTTTTTTTTTTTTTAACTGCGGTTTACTACCATTTTAAAGTGTAAGTAAACCCTCCTATCGTTTTCAGCCAAGGAAGCTGCCATCTTTGCCATCTTTTTAATCTGTAACTGCCATGATGCTGCCCTTGTGATCAGCTATTGGATGGTTTGACAGTTTTGTTGAGAGCACAACCAATGGGAGTGTTACATTTCCAGCACGTGCCAGAAATTAAACCCTTTTATGGATGGGTTTACTTCCGCTTTAAGGTATTGTGAGGGTGTCGCTTCAAGGGTAGAGCTTTAAAAGAGGTTTAAAGTTCATTCGCCAATATGATTGAAGTGCTTTCCAGCCACTTCTATTCCTCAACAAATACCTTTCCATCAGGCTTCCCACACAGGGGATCAGCACCACATTAAAGTGGAGTTCCATCCAAAAGTGGAACTTCAGATTTAAGGACTCCTCACCCCCTGACATGCCACATTTAGCATGCCATTTTATGGGGGGTGTACTTATTTTTGACAGGTACCCAGCTCCCACTTCCGCACGTGCCGCCTAGGTGACTCAAACGGAAGTTCTCCTCTCCCCTCCCTGCAATCTTCTGGGACACGTCACAGGTCCCGGAAGACTGCTCAGCCATTCAGGACTTGCAGCGCAACCCGTGCATTCGCGCAGTGCACACCCAGCTGTGAAGCTGCAAACTGTCACAGCCGGGTGCCCACACTAGTGATGCCGACGCCAGGGAGAGGCGGGGAGAGAACCGAGGCTTCGGGCAGCCGCATCGCTGGACCGTGGGACAGGTGAGTGTGTGTTTATTAAAAGTCAGCAGCTACACACAAAAACGTCTGGGACTCCGAACAGAACATGTTCCTCCTCCGGGTTATTGTAGGTAATCTTGGATCTTCAGTCTGTCTCCCCATACACACACAATTTGCTCTTGGCTGTGACTTGCTCACTACAGCTTTCTGGCTATAGAGTTCCTGGTTTGGGCTGTACTGCTCCCTGCCTGTTCAAACACCGCCTCTCCCAGGTGACAGCTTCATCAGACCACAGACTCACATTCCTTGTATACGGTACACCTTCTACTCCTTCACAGCTCTGGTTGGCTGGCCTGATTACCTTTTGTGGGACAACATCCACCTGACTCCATATAGTGGCCATAATGTGGTATTGTCCTATTTACTGTGTTTCAGGAAAGTACCGCATTATGACCACTAGACGGAGCTGACAATCACAGGAAATAACCTTTTTAGGCAAATGATTTTCCTTATGGCACAGCACAGCAAAATCTTTATAAAGTGGATCTTTTAGTCTCCCCCCTGTTCAAAAATGGTTTGTATGCTAAATGATGCGCTATCCATGTCACTATGAGGTTCTTTACACAGTGACAGTGCATTCGTCTGTCACAGTATGTATAACGTGGTGATACTTGGGGAGCTTGAAGAAAATCTTTTTGTTTTCGCTAAGACTCTAAGTTTAAAGCAACTACACAGAGCTAATTGTAGTCTAATTATAGAGATAACTGATCCTCATTCAGTGCAATTCTAAATGTGATGTGAAATGTCATTGCTGATAAAAGAGGAAGGAGGTTTTTGTACGGCTCTGTATCACTGTGTGAGAGGGAACTCCCTATTCTGCTGACAGTGATACATTACTGCATCTTCATCCTTTATATCTCTGATTGTAAGAGTGAAATCTGTTCCTGAATACGATCCACTGTACCTGGTTGGGGCTCCAGACTGCAGAGTGTTTCCATATCTGATAATCAGTGTTGGAGGTTGTCCTGGTTTCTGTTGGTACCAGTGTAAATTGGTGCCGATACCAGTACTGGATCTACATGAGACGGTGACTGTGTCTCCTGGATTTGCAGTGATATAATTTGGAGATTGTGTCAATATAATCTGTGCCCAACTCCCTGAGGATAAGAAAACCTGAAACATTTAATATCTATGTCCAGAAAATATAACAATTCATCCAAACCAATAAAATGATGTCCTCACCCTGAATATAAAGCAGTATGAGAGGCAGCAGAACCCCCTGAGAACCCATCTTGATGTCTCTGCACTGACACACACAGACTACTGAGTAAGGATGGGCCCGGTGCTCGATGCGAACCCATGTTCGCATCGAGCACCGGGTGATCGCTCGCTCGGCGAGCCCAGAACTATTTTGGCCGCTCGCATCACATTCGTGTGATGCGAGCGGCCCCGCAATGCATTGCGCCCGGCGCAGTGCATTGCTGGCTGATGATTGGCCAAGCATGCACTGTGACCCCGCATGCTTGGCCAATCACAGCGCCGGAAACTCGGAGAGCCATAATTGGCTACAGGCAGGACGCCTGTAGCCAATTACAGCTCAGGGGCTTTAGTACACGCCCCCTCATTTAAAAGGCCGCCACGCCGTCGGCGCCGGTCACATGCGTTCCGGCTTTAGGAGAGTGCAGGCTGATTCTGTGTCACTCTTTGCTAGATTCATTTAGAAAGATTTGCTCTACTTTGCTAAACCATTGCTACCTGTCATTGATCGTCCATTGCTGCTGCTGGTTAGTGTGTTCTTAGCTGCTGCTGGGGGTTAGTCTGGTGCATGTCTTACTGTTAGTACAGTATTTCAGTAGTACCAACCGCAGTGCTGTTAGTACAGCACTGCACCCCAAAAGCACCCATAGGGCTTGTAGTGTGTTCGTGGCAGGCACTGGCAGCAAACAGAGCTCCTATATTTTGTTCCCAGAAGCACCTATAGGACTTGTAGTGTGTTAGTGGCAGGCACTGGCAGCAAACAGAGCTCCTATATTTTTTCCCAGAAGCACCTATAGGACTTGTAGTGTGTTAGTCCCATCACACAGAGCTCCTATATTTTGTTCCCAGAAGCACCTATAGGACTTGAAGTGTGTTAGTCCCATCACACAGAGCTATATTTTGTTCCCAGAAGCACCTATAGGACTTGAAGTGTGTTAGTCCCATCACACAGAGCTCCTATATTTTGTTCCCAGAAGCACCTATAGGACTTGTAGTGTGTTAGTCCCATCACACAGAGCTATATTTTGTTCCCAGAAGCACCTATAGGACTTGAAGTGTGTTAGTCCCATCACACAGAGCTCCTATATTTTGTTCCCAGAAGCACCTATAGGACTTGAAGTGTGTTAGTCCCATCACACAGAGCTATATTTTCTTCCCAGAAGCACCTATAGGACTTGTAGTGTGTTAGTCCCATCACACAGAGCTATATTTTCTTCCCAGAAGCACCTATAGGACTTGTAGTGTGTTAGTCCCATCACACAGAGCTCCTATATTTTGTTCCCAGAAGCACCTATAGGACTTGAAGTGTGTTAGTCCCATCACACAGAGCTATATTTTGTTCCCAGAAGCACATATAGGACTTGTAGTGTGTTAGTCCCATCACACAGAGCTCCTATATTTTGTTCCCAGAAGCACCTATAGGACTTGAAGTGTGTTAGTCCCATCACACAGAGCTATATTTTCTTCCCAGAAGCACCTATAGGACTTGTAGTGTGTTAGTCCCATCACACAGAGCTCCTATATTTTGTTCCCAGAAGCACCTATAGGACTTGAAGTGTGTTAGTCCCATCACACAGAGCTATATTTTCTTCCCAGAAGCACCTATAGGACTTGAAGTGTGTTAGTCCCATCACACAGAGCTATATATTTTCTTCCCAGAAGCACCTATAGGACTTGAAGTGTGTTAGTCCCATCACACAGAGCTATATTTTCTTCCCAGAAGCACCTATAGGACTTGTAGTGTGTTAGTCCCATCACACAGAGCTCCTATATTTTGTTCCCAGAAGCACCTATAGGACTTGAAGTGTGTTAGTCCCATCACACAGAGCTATATTTTCTTCCCAGAAGCACCTATAGGACTTGTAGTGTGTTAGTCCCATCACACAGAGCTCCTATATTTTTGTTCCCAGAAGCACCTATAGGACTTGAAGTGTGTTAGTCCCATCACACAGAGCTATATTTTCTTCCCAGAAGCACCTATAGGACTTGAAGTGTGTTAGTCCCATCACACAGAGCTATATTTTCTTCCCAGAAGCACCTATAGGACTTGAAGTGTGTTAGTCCCATCACACAGAGCTATATTTTCTTCCCAGACGCACCTATAGGACTTGTAGTGTGTTAGTCCCATCACACAGAGCTCCTATATTTTGTTCCCAGAAGCACCTATAGGACTTGAAGTGTGTTAGTCCCATCACACAGAGCTATATTTTTTTCCCAGAAGCACCTATAGGACTTGAAGTGTGTTAGTCCCATCACACAGAGCTATATTTTCTTCCCAGAAGCACCTATAGGACTTGTAGTGTGTTAGTCCCATCACACAGAGCTCCTATATTTTGTTCCCAGAAGCACCTATAGGACTTGAAGTGTGTTAGTCCCATCACACAGAGCTATATTTTCTTCCCAGAAGCACCTATAGGACTTGAAGTGTGTTAGTCCCATCACACAGAGCTATATTTTCTTCCCAGAAGCACCTATTGGACTTGTAGTGTGTTAGTCCCATCACACAGAGCTCCTATATTTTGTTCCCAGAAGCACCTATAGGACTTGTAGTGTGTTAGTCCCATCACACAGAGCTATATTTTCTTCCCAGAAGCACCTATAGGACTTGAAGTGTGTTAGTCCCATCACACAGAGCTATATTTTCTTCCCAGAAGCACCTATAGGACTTGAAGTGTGTTAGTCCCATCACACAGAGCTATATTTTCTTCCCAGAAGCACCTATAGGACTTGAAGTGTGTTAGTCCCATCACACAGAGCTATATTTTCTTCCCAGAAGCACCTATTGGACTTGTAGTGTGTTAGTCCCATCACACAGAGCTCCTATATTTTTGTTCCCAGAAGCACCTATAGGACTTGTAGTGTGTTAGTCCCATCACACAGAGCTATATTTTTGTTCCCAGAAGCACCTATAGGACTTGAAGTGTGTTAGTCCCATCACACAGAGCTATATTTTCTTCCCAGAAGCACCTATAGGACTTGAAGTGTGTTAGTCCCATCACACAGAGCTATATTTTCTTCCCAGAAGCACCCATAGGACTTGAAGTGTGTTAGTCCCATCACACAGAGCTCCTATATTTTCTTTCAGAAGCACCCATAGGACTTCTAGTGTGTTAGTCCCATCACACAGAGCTCCTATATTTTCTTCCCAGAAGCACCCATAGGACTTCTAGTGTGTTAGTCCCATCACACAGAGCTCCTATATTTTCTTCCCAGAAGCACCCATAGGACTTCTAGTGTGTTAGTGGCATCACACAGAGCTCCTATATTTTCTTTGCAGAAGCACCCATAGGACTTCTAGTGTGTTAGTGGCATCACACAGAGCTCCTATATTTTCTTCTCAGCAGCACCCACAGGACTTCTAGTGTGTTAGTGGCATCACACAGAGCTCCTATATTTTCTTTGCAGAAGCACCCATAGGACTTCTAGTGTGTTAGTGGCATCACACAGAGCTCCTATATTTTTCTTCTCAGCAGCACCCACAGGACTTCTAGTGTGTTAGTGGCATCACACAGAGCTCCTATATTTTATTTGCAGAAGCACCCATAGGACTTCTAGTGTGTTAGTGGCATCACACAGAGCTCCTATATTTTCTTTGCAGAAGCACCCATAGGACTTCTAGTGTGTTAGTGGCATCACACAGAGCTCCTATATTTTCTTTGCAGAAGCACCCCATAGGACTTCTAGTGTGTTAGTGGCATCACACAGAGCTCCTATATTTTCTTCTCAGCAGCACCCACAGGACTTCTAGTGTGTTAGTGGCATCACACAGAGCTCCTATATTTTCTTTGCAGAAGCACCCATAGGACTTCTAGTGTGTTAGTGGCATCACACAGAGCTCCTATATTTTCTTCTCAGCAGCACCCACAGGACTTCTAGTGTGTTAGTGGCATCACACAGAGCTCCTATATTTTCTTTGCAGAAGCACCCATAGGACTTCTAGTGTGTTAGTGGCATCACACAGAGCTCCTATATTTTCTTTGCAGAAGCACCCATAGGACTTCTAGTGTGTTAGTGGCATCACACAGAGCTCCTATATTTTCTTTGCAGAAGCACCCATAGGACTTCTAGTGTGTTAGTGGCATCACACAGAGCTCCTATATTTTCTTTGCAGAAGCACCCATAGGACTTCTAGTGTGTTAGTGGCATCACACAGAGCTCCTATATTTTCTTTGCAGAAGCACCCATAGGACTTCTAGTGTGTTAGTGGCATCACACAGAGCTCCTATATTTTCTTTGCAGAAGCACCCATAGGACTTCTAGTGTGTTAGTGGCATCACACAGAGCTCCTATATTTTCTTCTCAGCAGCACCCACAGGACTTCTAGTGTGTTAGTGGCATCACACAGAGCTCCTATATTTTCTTTGCAGAAGCACCCATAGGACTTCTAGTGTGTTAGTGGCATCACACAGAGCTCCTATATTTTCTTCTCAGCAGCACCCACAGGACTTCTAGTGTGTTAGTGGCATCACACAGAGCTCCTATATTTTCTTTGCAGAAGCACCTATAGGACTTCTAGTGTGTTAGTGGCATCACACAGAGCTCCTATATTTTCTTTGCAGAAGCACCTATAGGACTTCTAGTGTGTTAGTGGCATCACACAGAGCTCCTATATTTTCTTCTCAGCAGCACCCACAGGACTACCGACTACAATGGCTGGAAGACCGCCAAGGGGAGGCAGAGCGTGCAGAGCCAAGAACACAGGGCAGGCAGGCTCTGTTTCTAGTGGACGTGGCCGTGGCCGTGGACGTGGTCGTGCATCGTCATCAGCACGTGGCCATGGGACTCGCGCGTCTTTGTTTTCGGCAGCTGGACATGTGGAGCCGCATCATGCTGAAGGCTTGGTAGAATGGATGACCAAGCCCTCCTCCTCCTCCTCATCCTCTCTCACCCAGGCTCAGGGTACTGGCAGAGCAGCTGCCAACGCGTACTCAATGGCATCATCAGCCACCCCTTCCCTAGACCCACCATGTCCTCCTGAGGAGTCCCCCGAACTCTTTGAGCACAGTGTTGGGTACATGCTCCAGGAGGATGCCCAACGATTCGAAGGCTCGGATGATGATACCCAGCTTGAGGAAGTCAGTAGTGTGCGCGCAGAGAGAGGGGATGCTGAAGGACAGCAATCTGCCAGTACTGTTCCACCAGCTGCAGCTTACTGCCAGGTTTGCTCTAGTGGTGAAGAGGGAGGGGATGATGAGGTCACTGACTCCACGTGGGTGCCTGAAGGGAGAGAGAGGATGAGGAGGAGGAGGAGGAGGATGATGCGGCGTCACATGTCCAACGAGGCAGTATGCCCCCTGGAGGCCAGCTAGAGGCCAGCACAGCAACTGTACAACACCGCAGAGCTCCGCCTGTGCAGGGCGCTGCCTCTGCACGTTATCAGAAAAGTTCTTTGGTGTGGGCCTTTTTTGAGACGAGTGCATCAGATCGCACCACTGCTATTTGCAATATTTGTCTCAAGCGTATCTCGCGTGGCCAAAACATCAGCCGCTTGGGCACCACAAGCATGAGCAGACATATGTCGACCTGCCATGCAGCTCGTTGGCAGGCACACATAAAAGACCCACACCAAAGAACTAAGCGGACCTCTCCTTGCTCCTCATCAGCTGGGATCTCCATCCCCACTACACCTTCAGTCCTCTCTGAAAGCTGCTGTTAGAGGACTGAAGGTGTAGAATTAGGTGTGTCACAACCAAGTACTTGCAGTACACCGACGTCCGATTGTAGCAGGCAAATTTCCCTGCCCCAGCTGCTGGACCATCGAAAGAAGTACACTCCCAGCCATCCACATGCCCAGCGGTTGAATGCTAGCTTGGCTAAATTGCTAGCACTTCAACTGCTGCCTTTTCAGTTGGTAGACTCGGCCCCCTTCCGTGAGTTTGTTCAATGTGCGGTTCCTTAGTGGCAGGTTCCCAAACGCCACTTTTTCTCACGGAAGGCGATTCCGTCTCTCTACCGGCATGTGGAAGGCAATGTCCATGCCTCGCTGGACAGGGCGGTCAGCGGTAAGGTGCATATTACCGCTGACTCATGGTCCAGCAGGCATGGACAGGGACGTTACCTTTCTTTCACGGCCCATTGGGTCACTCTATTGGCAGCTGGGAGGGATGCAGGACAAGGTGCAGTAGTGTTGGAGGTTGTTCCGCCACCACGCCTCCAAAACGCTACTACTGCTACTGGTTGTGACACACCTCTCTCCTCCACCCCCTCCTCTTCTTCTTCCTCCAGTGCTCTGTCCTCGGAACCAGCGGTGCTCCGTAGGCGTACAAGGGGCTACGCAAGTACGCAGGCAAAAAGATGCCATGCCGTGCTTGCGCTGGTGTGTTTGGGGGACAGGAGCCACACTGGGCCAGAGGTTCTGGCAGCTCTGCAGGGGCAGGCCGAGAGGTGGTTGACGCCACGTCAGCTTAAGCCAGGAATGGTCGTTTCTGACAATGGCACCAACCTCCTCTCCGCCCTGCGACAGGGGCCCATGTGCCCTGTATGGCTCACGTCCTCAACCTGGTGGTGCAGCGGTTCTTGGGCAGGTTCCCAGGCTTACAGGATGTCCTAAGGCAGGCCAGGAAAGTCTGTGTGCATTTCCGCCGATCTTATAATGCCAGTGCTCGGCTGACTGAGCTGCAAAAGGAGCTGAACCTGCCCAAGAACCGCCTAATATGTGGCATGCCCACCAGGTGGAACTCAACGTTGGCCATGCTGCAGCGACTGCACACGCAGCAGAGGGCCATCAATGAGTACCTTTGCGACTACGGCACCAGGACAGGGTCAGGGGAGCTTGGTTTTTTTTCCCCACGTCAGTGGAGCATGATCAGGGATGCATGCACTGTCCTCTCACCATTTGAGGAGGCCACGAGGATGGTGAGCAGTGACAGTGCATGCATCAGTGACACTGTACCTCTTGTCCACCTGTTGGAGCATACGCTGCGTGGGATAATGGACAGGGCACTTGAGGCAGAACAGAGGCAGGAAGAGGAGGACTTCCTTGCCTCTCAAGGCCCCCTTTATCCGGACAGTGTTCCTTCTGTCCCACCCATCACACAGGAAGAGGATGAGGAGGAGGAGGAGGAGGAGGAGGAGGATTGTGTGAGCATGGAGGTGGAGCCTGGCACTCAGCATCAGCAGCAGCAGTCTTTTAGGGATGATGTACAGTCCCAACAAACCAGTGGACTTGTACGTGGCTGGGAGGAGGTGGCTGGCGATCATGTCATCCTCAGTGACCCAGAAGACTCCGGACCGAATGCCTCAGCTAACCTACGCTGCATGGCCTCCCTGATCCTGCAAAGCCTGCGGAAGGATCCTCGTGTTCTTCGGATCAAGGAGAGGGACCATTACTGGCTGGCCACTCTCCTTGATCCACGGTACAAGGGTAAGGTTGCGGACCTTATCTTGCCGTCGCAGAGGGAGCAGAGGATGAGACATCTCAGGGAGGCCTTGCAGAAAGGTCTGTGCAACGCGTTCCCAGAAACTGGGAGGTTACAAACTCCTGGTCCTGGGCGACGAGTTGCTGAGGCTTCGGTCAGTAGCAGAAGGAGCGGTGGGGAAGGTGGACGTCTGACCGATGCGTTCAGACAATTTTTTAGTCCGCAGCCCCAAGGTATGATCGGTTCCAGCAACCATCGCCAGCGTCTGATATACATGGTGCAGGAATACCTTGGGGCAAGGTCAGACTTGGACACCTTTCCCACCGAAAATCCTCTGGCTTACTGGGTCCTGAGGATGGATCACTGGCCAGAGCTTGCACAGTATGCAATTGAGCTACTGGCCTGTCCTGCCTCCAGCGTTCTTTCCGAACGCACATTCAGTGCTGCTGGAGGATTTGTCACCGATCATAGGGTGCGCCTGTCCACCGACTCGGTTGATCGACTGACCTTCATCAAAATGAATCAGTCTTGGTTCACCACCAGCTACCAGGCACCTGAAGCGGATATAACGGAATAATTTATAATGTCACATCCCTTCAAGACTGCCTATGCTGATGCTGAGTGACTGTCCTCTTATGTTCACTGACTATCCTCTTCCTCCTCCTCAATGATCCATGCCACCACACCAGTGCCTAAGGCACAATTTTTCAGCCCCTGTATAACAGGGGCGTGTACTTACAATTTTTTTTAAAAAATGCTTCGCAACACGTGTGACTGCTGTGCTCCAAGTACAGTATCTGTGAGGGGTTGCAGTGTTGTGGCACCAGCACCAGTGCCTAAGGCACAATTTTTCAGCCCCTGTTTAACAGGGGCGTTTTCTTACAATTTTTTAAAAAAATGCTTCGCAACACGTGTGACTGCTGTGCTCCAAGTACAGTATCTGTGAGGGGTTGCAGTGTTGTGGCACCAGCACCAGTGCCTAAGGCACAATTTTTCAGCCCCTGTTTAACAGGGGCGTGTACTTACAATTTTTTTAAAAAATGCTTCGCAACACGTGTGACTGCTGTGCTCCAAGTACAGTATCTGTGAGGGGTTGCAGTGTTGTGGCACCAGCACCAGTGCCTAAGGCACAATTTTTCAGCCCCTGTTTAACAGGGGCGTGTAATTACAAATCTTGATCTAATAGTTCACAGCAGGGCCCATTCCTGCGCCCACCAAGAGTAACTATGAGGGCCTACAGTCTTGTGGCAACACCGTCCACCACCACCGCCAAAGGCCAATTTTTCTGCCCTGTTCATCAGGTGCTTGCAATTACAAATCTTGATCTAATAACTCACAGCAGGGCTCATTCCTGCGCCCACCAAGAGTAACTGTGAGAGCTTACAGTCTTGTGGCAACACCGTCCACCACCACCACCACCAAAGGCCCAATTTTTCTGCCCTGTTCAACAGGTGCATGCAATTACAAATCTTGATCTAATAACTCACAGCAGGGCCCATTCCTGCGCCCACCAAGAGTAACTGTGAGAGCTTACAGTCTTGTGGCAACACCGTCCACCACCACCACCACCACCACCGCCAAAGGCCCAATTTTTCTGCCCTGTTTCACAGGTGCATGCAATTACAAATCTTGATCTAATAACTCACAGCAGGGCCCATTCCTGCGCCCACCAAGAGTAACTGTGAGAGCTTACAGTCTTGTGGCAACACCGTCCACCACCACCACCACCACCACCGCCAAAGGCCCAATTTTTCTGCCCGGTTCAACAGGTGCATGCAAGTACAAATCTTGATCTATTAACTCACAGCAGGGCCCATTCCTGTGCCCACCAGTCTTGTGGCTACACCAACATCTAATAGGGCAAATTTCTGCAGAGTATATACGCCAGGCCCCTACTTTCCGAACAGAACATGTTCATCCTTCTGGTTAATGTAGATAATCTTGGATCTTCAGTCTGTCTCCACATAGACACACAATTTGCTCTTGGCTGTGGCTTGCTCACTACAGCTTTCTGGCTATAGAGTTCCTAGTTTGGGCTGTACTGCTCCCTGCCTGTTCAAACACTGCCTCTCCCAGGTGACAGCTTCATCAGACCACAGACTCACATTCCTTGTATACGGTACACCTTCTACTCCTTCACAGCTCTGGCTGGCTGGCCTGATTACCTTTTGTGGGACAACATCCACCTGACTCCATATAGTGGCCATAATGTGGTATTGTCCTGATTACTGTGTTTCAGGAAAAGTACCGCATTATGACCACTAGACGGAGCTGATAATCACAGGAAATAACCTTTTTAGGCAAATGATTTTCCTTATGGCACAGCACAGCAAAATCTTTATAAAGTGGATCTTTTATGCCGCGTACACACGATCAAAATTTTCGTCAGAAAAAATTCTGACGGTTTTTCCGACGGAATTCCGCTCAAGCTGTGTTGCCTACACACGATCACACCAAATTCCGACAGTCAATAACACAGCGGGATAAAACACGTTCAACGGCACTATAAAAGGGAAGTTTAATGCTTCCGAGCATGCGTCGAATTGTTTCCGAGCATGCGTCGGAATTTTGCGTGTCGGAATTGCATACACACGATCGGAAAATCCGATAGAAAGGTTTTCCGTCTGAAAAATTGAGAACAGGTTCTCAATTCAAAGTCCGTCGGAAATTCCGACAGAAAAAGAACGTTGGGCATACACACGGTCGGAAAATCAGATGAAAAGCTCCCATCGGACTGTTTCCATCGGAAATTCCGACCGTGTGAACGCCGCATAAGTCTCCCCCCTGTTCAAAAATGGTTTGTATGCTAAATGATGTGCTATCCATGTCACTATGCGGTTCTTTACACAGTGACAGTGCATTCGTCTGTCACAGTATGTATAACGTGGTGATACTTGGGGAGCTTGAAGAAAATCTTTTTGTTTTCGCTAAGACTCTAAGTTTAAGCTACTACACAGAGCTAATTGTAGTCTAATTATAGAGATAACTGATCTCCATTCAGTGCAATTCTAAATGTGATGTGAAATGTCATTGCTGATAAAAGAGGAAGGAGGTTTGTGTACGGCTCTGTATCACTGTGTGAAAGGGAGCTGAGCACGCTGCTGACATTGATATATTACTGCATCTTCATCCTTTATATCTCTGATTGTAAGAGTGAAATCTGTTCCTGATCCAGATCCACTGAACCTGGTTGGGGCTCCAGATTGAAGATTGGTTGCATAATAGATAATCAGTGTTGGAGGTTGTCCTGGTTTCTGTTGGTACCAGTGTAAATTGGTGCCGATACCAGTACTGGATCTACATGAGACGGTGACTGTGTCTCCTGGATTTGCAGTGACATGATTTGGAGATTGTGTCAATATAATCTGTGCCCAACTCCCTGAGGATAAGAAAACATGAAACATTTAATACTTATATCCAGAAAATATAACAATTCATTCAAACCAATAAAATGATGTCCTCACCCTGAATATAAAGCAGTATGAGAGGCACCAGAACCCCCTGAGAACCCATCTTGATGTCTCTGCACTGACACACACAGACTACTGAGATGTCACCTGTACAATGTCTCCTATATAACAGCTGCAATCATTAGAGGGGAAACCCCCCGACATCACATATGGGGGACAGGAAACATGCAAATCACATCTCATCTTCATACGTCACACTTCACTTCTTTGTATTACAGAATTATAGAGCGATTCTCATACACAAGGACACATTAGTGATATAGGAGCCGACCACTGAATACAGCGGGGGACCCGACACCCAACATACCCGGAATTGTGTCAGATGTGAAGATTCTGCAGGAGGTTGGAGCAGATATTTGATTCACTGTCCCCTGGAGAGGTAAGTATTCAGATATTACAGTTTTATACAGTATAAAAACAATAGACTCACTTTAATTTTGGTATGGAGATTACATTGTAAGGGGCGAGGACTGTACATTGCCCCAGGCTGGTTCCCATCCATGGGACCATTCATATAAAATACAGCAACACTCAGATATACAATCATTGTACAATCAAAAATTACACTTAATTTTTGTATATTGTTTATTTATATATATTTCTTCACTTTATTTTTCATTTTTGCTTATATGGAGTCACTTGACCCTTGGGTGTTATTTGGATTAAGGTTACCATTAATAGCACTGAATTTAATGATTAATGCACTTTTTTTTCCCCCAAAAAACATTACTGCTGTTTTGCACGTTCACTTATTACTCAGTTTACACTTTGGGTATATATCGCATTTGTAGCGCTGCTCTTTGTCATCACATTTCCCTTTACAATTAGTCTTATTGTTGGTGCTGGCAGCTTATATATTATTTTCACTAGCAGTGCAATCATTTTTCTTTATAACTAATATAAAAATTAAATTGGAAAACTGTAAAACTCAAAAATGCAATAAATATACTTTATTCAAAAAAATGTGTGTACTGGTCTGATGTATTATATATAGAGAAGAGACATTTTATAACTACCACTACTCTATGTAAGAAACACCCTGATGAAAATCCAGCCGGCTTTATTAAAAATAGATGATAAACTCTTTACAGATTTGTATCTTGATGGGAATAGAACAGATCATAAAACTTAAAGTGTAACTCCAGGCAAAGAGCTCAATACACAATGAAAATATAATTGTTTTCTGTTTTACTAGCTAAATAATAGTTTTTTTTTGTACAACCAGTCCTGTGATTTACACACCTCTGCCACACTACATAGCTAGGCATTGGGTTCAGGTTCATGATGACACAGGGTTCACTCCAGACTCTGGATGTTTGCCATTTGCCCAAAGGGGAACACAATAGAACCTTTGTTAGTCTGTAGAAACAAACCTCGGTAATGAATAACTACATTTTTTGGGGTATAGGTCCCTAAGTATGGATTAAATTGGTTGTGGCGTTTAATTAGGAAGTAACAAATTAAAAATGTAACTTTATTAAAATGTTAGCAATAACTTTAATCAACATTCTTACATTCATTACAATCCTACGTTATTTTCAAATGGCCGTCCATTAAAAGGAAAATGTTAAGAATTAATTAATTTGTCCACCCAAAAGCCAGCAAAATAACCCATCATCCACAGTATTTTTGGCCAGGCTGAAGGGTTGTATTCAATATGAGGGTTATAGTGGTAGTAAACTCAGCTTTGCCACTTATATTTACTAGTAAGCCTATATTAAGGCTTACCTGAAGGTACTGTGAATATAAACTTTCACTGTTTAGGAGATATTTACACAGCATGCAGACGGTGATATCACTGGCGCATGCGCTTTGGCAGGTCTGGCATACCGTGCCGGACCTTCAGAGCCCGTGCTGTAAAAGGTGACATCATCGCGCCCCCGGCCATTCATGTAGCAGGAGACCGGGTGAAGATGGAAGCCTTCTCAGCAGTGACAGCACACCGCTGGAGGGCTTCTTTTTAAGGTAAGTCTCTGATAATGTGCTAGTATGTGATGCATACTAGCACATTATGACATTGTCTTGCAGGGGACGTTTTTTTTTTAATTGTGGGTTACTACCGCTTTAAAATGTAGGTAAACCTTCCTGTCGTTTTTAGCCAAGGAAGCTGCCATATTTGCTTCTGTTTAATCTGTAACTGCCATGATGCTGCACATGTGATCAGCCATTGGATGGTTTGACAGTTTGGTTGAGAGCACAACCAATGGGAGTGTTACATTTCCAGCACGTGCCAGAAATTAAACTCTTTTATGGATGGGTTTACTTCCGCTTTAAGGTATTGTGAGGGTGTCGCTTCAAGGGTAGAGCTTTAAAAGAGGTTTAAAGTTCATTCGCCAATATGATTGAAGTGCTTTCCAGCCACTTCTATTCCTTAACAAATACCTTTCCATCCGGCTTCCCACACAGGGGATCAGCACCACATTAAAGTGGAGTTCCACCCAAAAGTGGAACTTCAGCTTTAAGGACTCCTCACCCCCTGACATGCCACATTTAGCATGCCATTTTTTGGGGGGTGTACTTATTTTTGACAGGTACCTAGCTCCCACTTCCGTTCGTGCCGCCTAGGTGACTCAAACGGAAGTTCTCCTCTCCCCTCCCTGCAATCTTCTGGGACACATCACAGGTCCTGGAAGACTGCTCAGCCATTCAGGACTTGCAGCGCAACCCGCGCATTCGCGCAGTGCACACCCAGCTGTGAAGCTGCAAACTGTCTCAGCCGAGTGCCCACACTAGTGATGCTGGCGCCAGGGAGAGGCGGGGAGAGAACCGAGGCTTCGGGCAGCCACATCGCGTGTGTGTTTATTAAAAGTCAGCAGCTACACACAAAAAACATCTGGAACTCCGAACAGAACACGTTCCTCCTCCTGGTTATTGTAGGTAATCTTGGATCTTCAGTCTGTCTCCCCATACACACACAATTTGCTCTTGGCTGTGACTTGCTCACTACAGCTTTCTGGCTATAGAGTTCCTGGTTTGGGCTGTACTGCTCCCTGCCTGTTCAAACACCGCCTCTCCCAGGTGACAGCTTCATCAGACCACAAACTCACATTCCTTGTATACGGTACACCTTCTACTCCTTCACAGCAATGGCTGGCTGGCCTGATTACCTTTTGTGGGACAACATCCACCTGACTCCATATAGTGGCCATAATGTGGTATTGTCCTGATTACTGTGTTTCAGGAAAAGTACCGCATTATGACCACTAGACGGAGCTGACAATCACAGAAAATAACCTTTCCTGACAGGCTCCATGGCAGCATACGTGTGGGTTGGCCCCGCCTCCATAACTACCCAATAGGACCCCTCTCCCATAAATCTTTGCTCCTGGCTGCTATCCGTGTTCCTTTTTTGTCCTCCTCCGTAGGACCATGTGGTTCTCCTACCTGAAGATGACTTCACAGCGATCGATCGGCCGAATGACTGAATTGTTTCCTCCGATAGGCCTTGACTGTTAAGCAGGGTATGGAGAGTAATTGCAGAGTAGCGCTGAAGAAAGGTTATCTTACCTTAAAAGTGCGCCGGCCTGTTTACCTGTTGCTACAGGTGGCCCTTATCTGCTGGGAGGTCCGGTGTGTGCGTGCCTTGGATCGTTCGGCCAGGTGATCGTTGGTGGAGTGGTGAGTCTGTATCTGTCCATGGCAGCAGTGTTTATGTGTGTGCCCATTGATTATATCCTTTTCCTCTGTCTATTGCTATTTGTATGCTGTTTGCTGGACGCTTCTGCGTTCCAGCAAACTACTCTCTTCGATTTCCGGGTCCGCGGGCGTTCTGCGCATGCGCGGACCCGATGTGAGAGCGAGGCTTGGTTCTCGCGCATGCGCGCTGAGGATCCCGGCGTCGGATGACGCCGATGACGTCACGGGCGGCAAATTTAAAAACCTTGCAAAGCTGACAGAGCCCTGGGAATGATTGCGGACGCCACAGCGACTTCCCGGGGCTAGTATTTCGGCGGTTCAAGGTAGGAACAGTCCTTATGCTGGGGCTTGGTTGGATTATTGCTGTATTTTGTCTGAAGATTGTATTTTTTACTGCAGTGTCAGGCTTGGTGTTTTTGGACATTATGGATGCTTCACTGCCCCCTAGTGGCCAGCCCGCTCATGTTAGGTAGGTCCTAAAGTACATTTGTTATATTTCTAATATTGAAGAGAGTAAGCATAGGCAGCAAATATGACCTGTCCCTTCTGTCTGTCTCTCTGTGTTCACAGCCCTTCCAAATCTGATCCACAACCTAGTGCCTATAGACGCAGTGGATCGTCAAAATCGCACCACCGCAAATCCTCCTCAAAATCCAGCCACCATAGGTCCGCCAGGTCGGAACAGCGTGACAGGGATTATTCCCGCCCCCCTGTGGCTCACTCCAGCAAGAGGCCAGAGAAAGCATGTTGGGGGTGCAAAATGCCTGTACCAGCAGACAAATCCTTATGTGACCATTGTTTCACTAAGGCAGCGGATGAGAGAGACGGCGCTGACCAGCGCCTAGAATCAATGGTGAGACGAGTGGTAAAAGAATCCCTGCAGGAAAGGGAAGCTCAACAGCCCGGTGAATCCCCGGCAGACCCGCTAGATCCTATAGTAGGAGAGGGGGTACTACAAGAAACATGGGATTCATCCCAACCTAGCCGCCATTCTGCCCTTGTCTCAGACAGTGAATCGGATCCGGAAGATCCAGGTTTGGGGTTTGACTATGGTTTGGTTCCCTCCCTGGTTAAAGCTGTGAGAGAGGCTCTGAAGTGGGAGGATCCTGTCACCTCCCCCCCGAAGCAGAGGAAATTTTTTAAACAGCTCAATAAGGAGCGTCAATTTTTTCCGTTTCTGTCTGAATTGGGTGATATTATTTCAGAAGAGTGGAGCAAGATGGATAAAAAGAGTTCCATGCAATCCAAAGTCCTTAAACTTTACCCCTTTAAGGAAGAAGATGTGAAACACCTGGAGTCAGCTCCAATGGTAGATGCAGCACTTATGCGTCTGGTGAGATATGTGACTCTCCCCTTAGAAGACACTGTGTCATTCAAGGATCCTTTGGAGAGACGGATCGATTCAGATCTAAAGAAAATCTATTTGACCTCCGGGATGGCGTGCAAGCCAGTGCTTGCGATCGCAGCAGTGTCAAAGGCCATAGAATTCTGGGCTGACAGCATTGAAGAATACCTGAGAGGCATTTCGATAGACACAGCTAAAGACTCACCTATTCAAGAGATTAGGATGGCTTCAGCCTTCTTGGGGGAGGCATCCATTGATGTCATTCGCCTGATGTCTCGGGATATGCTGGCAGCCGTTTCGGCGCGACGTGCATTGTGGCTCCGTCCGTGGCTCGCAGACCCTGCTTCTAAGCAGGCTTGGTGCCGCATCCCCTTTGAAGGGTCCTCATTATTCGGCAATAAGCTTGATTCTGCCATATCCCGGGCCACAGGTGGGAAATCTGGGTTTCTCCCTCAGGATAGGCGTCCTCAAAATCAGAGACGCTCTTTTCCAAGAAGGCAGAATGCGGATCGTGCCAGGGATGCACGCAGCTATAAACCCGGCCGAGAATTCTCCAGGACATGGAGGTCCAGGCAGTCTTCTTTCAAGAAGGCCTCTAAAGGTGGTTCCTCTGGGAACCAGGAGGCTGGGAAGTCCTTTTGAAATTGGGCCCGCTCAGACATGTCGGGTGGGGGCCCGTCTTCTCCACTTCAAACATGTTTGGGCGGCCTCAATTCGGGACTATTGGACCGTAAAGACAGTATCGTCCGGTCACAAGTGGGTCTTCTGCAACACTCCAAAACTCAGATTCATCCCTACTACTCTTCCAAGCTCAGAAGAGAAAAGACAGGTCCTGTTGACCTACGTAAGCTGTTTATTGGAACAAGGAGCAGTCGTACCCGTCCCAGAAGAAGAGAGGGGCGAAGGCATGTATTCACCCCTGTTTTTGGTGCAGAAGAAGAACGGCACATGGAGGCCAGTAATAGACCTGACTCACCTCAACTCATTCATCCGCAAGGAGAAATTCAAGATGGAGTCCCTACTTACCATACAACAGTCAGTACACTTGGGAGACTGGTTAATATCAATCGACCTGAAAGACGCATATTTTCATGTGCCTGTGACAAGGGACTTCCACAAATTCCTCCGCTTCGCGGTAGGCAACCAACACCTTCAGTTCATTTGTCTACCCTTCGGGTTAACCACGTCACCCCGGGTTTTTTCCAAGGTGCTATTGGCGGTAGTGGCTCTTCTCAGGGTCAAGGGTGTGCGTCTCCACCATTACTTGGACGACCTGCTTCTACTATCTCAGAGCAAGGATCAGCTATTAGTTCACAAAGAGGTTGTCATCTCTACCCTGCAAGAGTTCGGGTGGCTCCTGAACTTAGAAAAGAGCCAGCTAGAGCCATCTCAGTCCCTCGTGTTTCTGGGCGCTCTTTTCAACACCGTGGAGGGTTCCATCTCCCTCCCAGAGGAGAAAATCATGGTAATCCGAGACAGGATTCAGGAGGCACGTGGATCAACTCACCTTTCTGCTCTCCAGTGCCTGAAAATAATTGGTACGATGACAGCAACCATTCCCATGGTGAAGTGGGCCCAGTGGCATACCCGTCCCTTTCAGAAGGGATTTCTGCATCAGTGGAACTCTGTCGACCAGAATCAGCGCATCTTCCTTACCCCATCTATGAGGACATCTCTCCTCTGGTGGCTCCAGGGGAAGAATCTGCGCAACCATCATTCGATTGTCCCCATCTCATGGATCACGGTGACCTCAGATGCCAGCAACCAGGGTTGGGGCGCTCATTGCCTTTCGGAGGTAGCTCAGGGCAGGTGGACATGCCAGTCTCAAGGAGTCGTTTCCAACATCCTGGAACTGAGGGCAGCCTTTCAGGCACTCCTATCCTTTCGCCATCTAGTGTCGAACTCTTCCGTCATGCTAAGGTTGGACAACACAACAGCAGTGGCATACATAAGGAAACAAGGCGGGACTCACAGCTGGTCCCTGTTACAAGAAGTGGAGCCTTTAATGAGTTGGGCGCAAAAGAACTTAGCCAACATCTCGGCAGTATACATTCCGGGGGTCCAGAATGTGCAAGCAGACTTCTTGTCCCGGGTCGAGTTGGACAACAACGAATGGTCCCTCCACAGAGAAGTTTTCGAGTGGCTCCTAACACTGGGTGTGTCTCCGGAAGTCGACATGTTCGCTTCCCCGTGCAACTTCAAGATACCGAAGTACTTTGCGAGGTTCAGGGACCCTCAGGCGTTCGGGATAGATGCTCTCACGACCAGTTGGGATTTCCAGAGGGCCTATGCCTTCCCTCCAGTACCGGTAATTCTGCAGTTTCTGCGGAGGCTCAGAACAGAAAAAGTGGAGATTATTGCGGTCATTCCATTCTGGCCCAACAGGCCGTGGTTTCCTCTGCTGCTGCTCCTCAGCTATCAAGACCCAATTCCCCTACCTCTCAGGCCGGATCTATTGTCTCAAGGCAAGACGTTACACCCGTTTCCAGCATGTCTGCATCTCAAGGTGTGGTTCTTGAGAGGGGAAGGCTAGAGGCGCTTGGTTGCCCGAAAGAAGCGATTCCAACTCTTCTTAATGCCAGGCGAAGAAGCACTAATAGGGCGTATGAGCGCATTTGGTCCAGGTTTGCTGAACACATGTCGTCAAGAGAAAACTCGTGTAACTCTCCAGAGGTTCATGATATCCTGAGCTTTCTTCAGTCTGGATTAGACTTATCCCTGGCGGTCGGTTCGTTAAGGGTGCAAGTGTCAGCCATCTCAGCCTTCACGGGAGTCTCATGGGCGAATCACGCCTTAGTTCGTCAATTCTTTAAGGGTGCCATCAGGCTCAGACCACAAAGAAGACCCAGGTTTCCCAAATGGGACCTTCCATTAGTTTTGGATTTTCTGTCAAATCTTGGGAAAGATTCGTCTCAACCTTTGCCTGTTAAGGATCTTACTCTAAAGACTATCTTCCTAGTGGCAATAACGTCAGCGAAAAGGGTATCAGAGATCAGGAATCTGGGTTCAGAGGAACCTTTTCTGACCTTTTTTGAAGACAGAGTAGTGCTGATTCCAATGTTAGGGTCAAACCCTAAAGTGACCACAGTCTTCCATGAGAATCAGGAGATTGTACTCCCTACCTTCAAAACATCAGATGACCAAGAGATCCATCCTCTCGATGTAGGCCACACCTTAAAACAATATCTGGAGGCAACAGCTCCATTCAGGCAAACGGAATTCCTCTTTGTCCTTCTTCATGGCAAGAATAAAGGGATGCGTGCGTCAATTAGGTCAATTTCCGCGTGGATTGTGCAGACGATTCAAAGGGCATACAGAGCTAAGGGCTTGGCTCCTCCTGAGGCAGTGACGGCTCATTCAACACGGAGCATCTCAACTTCGTGGGCAGCTTCTCGGCATGTGGCGCCTGATGTTATTTGTAGAGCGGCCTCTTGGTCCACAATTAATACTTTTCTTTCTCATTATTGCGTTGAACCAGCTGCGCTGTCTTCTATTAATTTTGGTTTACAAGTATTGTCATTGGACAATGTTAAATAAATTTGGTTTTCTTTGCTCAACATTTTGCCCACCCGAGTGTGTTTTGGCGAGTTATTTCCCACACGTATGCTGCCATGGAGCCTGTCAGGAAAACGGAAAATTTATATCAAATACTTACCGTAATTTTCCTTTCCTGATAGGCTCCATGGCAGCAGGAGTTCCCTCCCAAATGTCTGGAGTAGGCTAGTTACGGAACACGGATAGCAGCCAGGAGCAAAGATTTATGGGAGAGGGGTCCTATTGGGTAGTTATGGAGGCGGGGCCAACCCACACGTATGCTGCCATGGAGCCTATCAGGAAAGGAAAATTACGGTAAGTATTTGATATAAATTTTCCGTTTTTTAGGCAAATGGTGGGAATCTTTTCCTTATGGCACAGCACAGCAAAATCTTTATAAAGTGGACCTTTTAGTCTCCCCCCTGTTCAAAAATGGTTTCTATGCTAAATGATGTGCTATCCATGTCACTATGAGGTTCTTTACACAGTGACAGTGCATTCGTCTGTCACAGTATGTATAACGTGGTGATACTTGGGGAGCTTGAAGAAAATCTTTTTGTTTTCGCTAAGACTCTAATGCCGCGTACACACGATCAGAATTCTCGCCGGAAAAAAACTCTGGCGGTTTTTCCGATGGAATTCCACTCAAGCTGTGTTGCCTACACACGATCACACCAAATTCCGACGGTCAATAACACAGCGGCATAAAACACGTTCGACAGCACTATAAAAGGGAAGTTTAATGCTTCCGAGCATGCGTCGAATTGTTTCCGAGCATGCGTCGGAATTTTGCGTGTCGGAATTGCATACACACGATCGGAAGATCCGATAGAAAGGTTTTCTGTCGGAAAAATTGAGAACAGGTTCTCAATTCAAATCCGTCGGAAATTTCAGACAGAAAAAGACCGTTGGGCATACACACGGTTGGAAAATCCAATGAAAAGCTCCCATCGGACTGTTTCCATCGGAAATTCCGACCGTGTGTACGCCGCATTAGTTTAATGCAACTACACAGAGCTAATTGTAGTCTATTCATAGAGATAACTGATCCTCATTCAGTGCAATTCTAAATGTGATGTGAAATGTCATTGCTGATAAAAAGAGGAAGGAGGTTTTTGTACGGCTCTGTATCACTGTGTGAGAGGGAGGCTGTAACCCTGCTGACATTGATACATTACTGCATCTTCATCCTTTATATCTCTGATTGTAAGAGTATAATCTGTTCCTGATCCAGATCCACTGAACCTGGTTGGGGCTCCAGACTGCAGAGTGGTTGCATATCTGATAATCAGTGTTGGAGGTTGTCCTGGTTTCTGTTGGTACCAGTGTAACGCATTGCTGATACCAGCACTGGATTTACATGAGACGGTGACTGTGTCTCCTGGATTTGCAGTGACATGATTTGGAGATTGTGTCAATATAATCTGTGCCCAACTCCCTGAGGATAAGAAAACATGAAACATTTAATATCTATGTCCAGAAAATATAACGATTCATCCAAACCAATAAAATGATGTCCTCACCCTGAATATAAAGCAGTATGAGAGGCACCAGAACCCCCTGAGAACCCATCTTGATGTCTCTGCACTGACACACACAGACTACTGAGATGTCACCTGTACAATGTCTCCTATATAACAGCTGCAATCATTAGAGGGGAAACCCCCCGACATCACATATGGGGGACAGGAAACATGCAAATCACATCTCATCTTCATACGTCACACTTCACTTCTCTGTATTACAGAATTATAGAGCGATTCTCATACACAAGGACACATTAGTGATATAGGAGCCGACCACTGAATACAGCGGGGGACCCGACACCCAACATACCCGGAATTGTGTCAGATGTGAAGACTCTGCAGGAGGTTGGAGCAGATATTTGATTCACTGTCCCCTGGAGAGGTAAGTATTCAGATATTTTACTTTTTTTTATATACAATATAAAAACAATAGACTGACTTTAATTTTGGTATGGAGATTACATTGTAAGGAGCGAGGACTGTACATTGCCCCAGGCTGGTTCCCATCCATGGGACCATTCATATAAAATACAGCAACACTCAGATATACAATCATTGTACAATCAAAAGTTTTACTTCATTTTTGTATATTGTTTATTTATATATATTTCTTCACTTTATATGTCATTTTTGCTTATATGGAGTCACTTGACCCTTGGGTGTTATTTGCATTAAGGTTACCATTAATAGCACTGAATTTAACGATTAATGCACTTTTTTTTGCCCCAAAAAACATTACTGCTGTTTTGCACGTTCACTTATTACTCAGTTTACACTTTGGGTAGATATCGCATTTGTAGCGCTGCACTTTTTCATCACATTTCCATTTACAATTAGTCTTATTGTTGGTGGTGGCAGCTTATATATTATTTTCACTAGCAGCGCAATCATTTTTCTTTATAACTGATATAAAAATTTCATTGGAAAAATGTAAAACTCCAAAATGCAATAAATATACTTTATTCAAAAAAATGTGTGTACTGGTCTGATGTATTACATATAGAGAAGAGACATTTTATAACTACCACTACTCTATGTAAGAAACACCCTGATGAAAATCCAGCCGGCTTTATTAAAAATAGATGATAAACTCTTTACAGATTTGTATCTTGATGGGAATAGAACAGATCATAAAACTTAAAGTGGAACTCCAGGCAAAGAGCTCAATACACAATGAAAATATTATTGTTTTCTGTTTTACTAGCTAAATAATTGTTTTTTTCTGTACAACCAGTCCTGTGATTTACACACCTCTGCCACACTACATAGCTAGGCATTGGGTTCAGGTTCATGATGACACAGGGTTCACTCCAGACTCTGGATGTTTGCCATTTGCCCAAAGGGGAACGCAATAGAACCTTTGTTAGTCTGTAGAAACAAACCTCAGCAATGAATAATTAAAAATGTTCTTTTGGTATAGGCCCCTAAGTATGGATTAAAATGGTTGTGGCCTTTAATTAGGAAGTAACAAATTAAAAATGTAACTTTATTAAAATGTTAGCAATAACTTTAATTAACATTCACTTTAACAAAAATCCTACCTTATTTTCAAATGGCCGATTATTAAAAGGAAAATGTTAAGAATTTATTAATTTGTCCACCCAAAAGCCAGCAACATAACCCATCATCCCAAATATTTTAGGCCAGGCTGAAGGGTTGTATTCAATATGAGGGTTATAGTGGTAGTAAACTCAGCTTTGCCACTTATATTTACTAGTAAGCCTATATTAAGGCTTACCTGAAGGTACTGTGAATATCTCCTAAACTTTCACTGTTAAGGAGATATTTACACAGCATGCAGCCGGTGATATCACTGGCGCATGCGCTCTGAAGGTCTGGCATACCGTACCGGACCTTCAGAGCCTGTGCTGTAAACAGTGACGTCATCGCGCCCCCGGGCACTCATGTAGCAGGAGGCCGCAAACCTGGAAGGTAGACCGGGTGAAAATGGAAGCCCTCTCATCGGTGACAGCGCGCGGCTGGAGGGCTTAATTTTAAGGTAAGTCTCTGATAATGTGCTAGTATGTGATGCATACTAGCACATTTTGACATTGTCTTGCAGGGGAAGTTTTTTTTTTTTTTTTAACTGCGGTTTACTACCATTTTAAAGTGTAAGTAAACCCTTCTATCGTTTTCAGCCAAGGAAGCTGCCATCTTTGCCATCTTTTTAATCTGTAACTGCCATGATGCTGCCCTTGTGATCAGCTATTGGATGGTTTGACAGTTTGGTTGGGAGCACAACCAATGGGAGTGTTACATTTCCAGCACGTGCCAGAAATTAAACCCTTTTATGGATGGGTTTACTTCCGCTTTAAGGTATTGTGAGGGTGTCGCTTCAAGGGTAGAGCTTTAAAAGAGGTTTAAAGTTAATTCGCCAATATGATTGAAGTGCTTTCCAGCCACTTCTATTCCTCAACAAATACCTTTCCATCAGGCTTCCCACACAGGGAATCAGCACCACATTAAAATGGAGTTCCACCCAAAAGTGGAACTTCAGCTTTAAGGACTCCTCACCCCCTGACATGCCACATTTAGCATGCCATTTTTTTCTTTTTTTTGGGGGGGGGGTACTTATTTTTGACAGGTACCCAGCTCCCACTTCCGCTCGTGCCGCCTAGGTGACTCAAGCGGAAGTCCTCCTCTCCCCTCCCTGCAAACTTCTAGGACACATCACAGGTCCCAGAAGTTTGCTCAGCCAATCAGGACTTGTAGCGCGACTCTCACATGCGCAGTGCACACCCAGGTGTGAAGCCGTAAGCTGTCACAGCCGGGTGCCCACACTAGTGATACCGACGCCAGGGAGAGGCGGGGGAGAGAACCGAGGCTTCGGGCAGCCGCATCGCTGGACCGTGGGACAGGTGAGTGTGTGTTTATTAAAAGTCAGCAGCTACACACAAAAACGTCTGGGACTCCGAACAGAACATGTTCATCCTCCAGGCTATTGTAGGTAATCTTGGATCTTCAGTCTGTCTCCCCATACACACACAATTTGCTCTTGGCTGTGACTTGCTCACTACAGCTTTCTAGCTATAGAGTTCCTGGTTTGGGCTGTACTGCTCCCTGCCTGTTCAAACACCGCCTCTCCCAGGTGACAGCTTCATCAGACCACAAACTCACATTCCTTGTATACGGTACACCTTCTACTCCTTCACAGCTCTGGCTGGCTGGCCTGATTACCTTTTGTGGGATAACATCCACCTGACTCCATATAGTGGCCATAATGTGGTATTGTCCTGATTACTGTGTTTTAGGAAAGTACTGCATTATGACCACTAGATGGAGCTGACAATCACAGGAAATAACCTTTTTAGGCAAATGGTGGGAATCTTTTCCTTATGGCACAGCACAGCAAAATCTTTATAAAGTGGACCTTTTAGTCTCCCCCCTGTTCAAAAATGGTTTGTATGCTAAATGATGCGCTATCCATGTCACTATGAGGTTCTTTACACAGTGACAGTGCATTCGTCTGTCACAGTATGTATAACGTGGTGATACTTGGGGAGCTTGAAGAAAATCTTTTTGTTTTCGCTAAGACTCTAAGTTTAAAGCAACTACACAGAGCTAATTGTAGTCTAATTATAGAGATAACTGATCTCCATTTAGTGCAATTCTAAATGTGATGTGAAATGTCATTGCTGATAAAAGAGGAAGGAGGTTTTTGTACGGCTCTGTATCACTGTGTGAAAGGGTAGCTCTGACTCTGCTGACATTGATATATTACTGCATCTTCATCCTTTATATCTCTGATTGTAAGAGTGAAATCTTTTCCTGATCCAGATCCACTGAACCTGGTTGGGGCTCCAGACTGCAGAGTGGTTGCATATCTGATAATCAGTGTTGGAGGTTGTCCTGGTTTCTGTTGGTACCAGTGTAAATTGTTGCTGATACCAGCACTGGATCTACATGAGACGGTGACTGTGTCTCCCGGATTTGCAGTGACATGATTTGGAGATTGTGTCAATATAATCTGTGCCCAACTCCCTGAGGATAAGAAAACATGAAACATTTAATACTTATGTCCAGAAAATATAACAATTCATCCAAACCAATAAAATGATGTCCTCACCCTGAATATAAAGCAGTATGAGAGGCAGCAGAACCCCCTGAGAACCCATCTTGATGTCTCTGCACTGACACACACAGACTACTGAGATGTCACCTGTACAATGTCTCCTATATAACAGCTGCAATCATTAGAGGGGAAACCCCCCGACATCACATATGGGGGACAGGAAACATGCAAATCACATCTCATCTTCATACGTCACACTTCACTTCTCTGTATTACAGAATTATAGAGCGATTCTCATACACAAGGACACATTAGTGATATAGGAGCCGACCACTGAATACAGCGGGGGACCCGACACCCGACATACCCGGAATTGTGTCAGATGTGAAGACTCTGCAGGAGGTTGGAGCAGATATTTGATTCACTGTCCCCTGGAGAGGTAAGTATTCAGATATTTTACTTTTTTTTATATACAATATAAAAACAATAGACTGACTTTAATTTTGGTATGGAGATTACATTGTAAGGAGCGAGGACTGTACATTGCCCCAGGCTGGTTCCCATCCATGGGACCATTCATATAAAATACAGCAACACTCAGATATACAATCATTGTACAATCAAAAGTTTTACTTCATTTTTGTATATTGTTTATTTATATATATTTCTTCACTTTATTTTTCATTTTTGCTTATATGGAGTCACTTGACCCTTGGGTGTTATTTGGATTAAGGTTACCATTAATAGCACTGAATTTAACGATTAATGCACTTTTTTTTGCCCCAAAAAACATTACTGCTGTTTTGCACGTTCACTTATTACTCAGTTTACACTTTGGGTATATATCGCATTTGTAGCGCTGCACTTTTTCATCACATTTCCATTTACAATTAGTCTTATTGTTGGTGCTGGCAGCTTATATATTATTTTCACTAGCAGCGCAATCATTTTTCTTTATAACTGATATAAAAATTAAATTGGAAAACTGTAAAACTCAAAAATGCAATAAATATACTTTATTCAAAAAAATGTGTGTACTGGTCTGATGTATTACATATAGAGAAGAGACATTTTATAACTACCACTACTCTATGTAAGAAACACCCTGATGAAAATCCAGCCGGCTTTATTAAAAAGAGATGATAAACTCTTTACAGATTTGTATCTTGATGGGAATAGAACAGATCATAAAACTTAAAGTGGAACTCCAGGCAAAGAGCTCAATACACAATGAAAATATAATTGTTTTCTGTTTTACTAGCTAAATAATAGTTTTTTTTGTACAACCAGTCCTGTGATTTACACACCTCTGCCACACTACATAGCTAGGCATTGGGTTCAGGTTCATGATGACACAGGGTTCACTCCAGACTCTGGATGTTTGCCATTTGCCCAAAGGGGAACGCAATAGAACCTTTTTCCGTCTGTAGAAACAAACCTCGGCAATGAATAACTAAAATGTTCTTTTGGTATAGGCCCCTAAGTATGGATTAAAATGGCTGTGGCCTTTAATTAGGAAGTAACAAATTAAAAATGTAACTTTATTAAAATGTTAGCAATAACTTTAATTAACATTCACTTTAACAAAAATCCTATCTTATTTTCAAATGGCCGATTATTAAAAGGAAAATGTTAAGAATTTATTAATTTGTCCACCCAAAAGCCAGCAACATAACCCATCATCCCAAATATTTTAGACCAGGCTGAAGGGTTGTATTCAATATGAGGGTTATAGTGGTAGTAAACTCAGCTTTGCCACTTATATTTACTAGTAAGCCTATATGAAGGCTTACCTGAAGGTACTGTGAATATCTCCTAAACTTTCACTGTTAAGGAGATATTTACACAGCATGCAGCCGGTGCTATCACTGGCGCATGCGCTCTGAAGGTCTGGCATACCGTGCCGGACCTTCAGAGCCCGTGCTGTAAACAGTGACGTCATCGCGCCCCCGGGCACTCATGTAGCAGGAGGCCGCAAACCTGGAAGGTAGACCGGGTGAAGATAGAAGCCCTCTCAGCAGTGACAGCGCGCGGCTGGAGGGCTTAATTTTAAGGTAAGTCTCTGATAATGTGCTAGTATGTGATGCATACTAGCACATTTTAACATTGTCTTGCAGAGGAAGTTTTTTTTTTTTCTTAACTGCGGTTTACTACCCTTTTAAAGTGTAAGTAAACCCTCCTATCGTTTTTCAGCCAAGGAAGCTGCCATCTTTGCCATCTTTTTAATCTGTAACTGCCATGATGCTGCCCTTGTGATCAGCTATTGGATGGTTTGACAGTTTGGTTGAGAGCACAACCAATGGGAGTGTTACATTTCCAGCACGTGCCAGAAATTAAACCCTTTTATGGATGGGTTTACTTCCGCTTTAAGGTATTGTGAGGGTGTCGCTTCAAGGGTAGAGCTTTAAAAGAGGTTTAAAGTTCATTCGCCAATATGATTGAAGTGCTTTCCACCCACTTCTATTCCTCAACAAATACCTTTCCATCAGGCTTCCCACACAGGGGATCAGCACCACATTAAAGTGGAGTTCCACCCAAAAGTGGAACTTCAGCTTCAATGACTCCTCACCCCCTGACATGCCACATTTAGCATGCCATTTTTTTGGGGGTGTACTTATTTTTGACAGATACCCAGCTCCCACTTCCGCTCGTGCTGCCTAGGTGACTCAAACGGAAGTTCTCCTCTCCCCTCCCTGCAAACTTCTGGGACACGTCACAGGTCCCGGAAGACTGCTCAGCCATTCAGGACTTGCAGCGCAACCCGTGCATTTGCGCAGTGCACACCCGGCTGTGAAGCTGCAAACTGTCACAGCCAAGTGCCCACACTAGTGATGCCGACACCAGGGAGAGGCGGGGGAGAGAACCGAGGCTTCGGGCAGCCGCATCGCTGCACCGTGGGACAGGTGAGTGTGTGTTTATTAAAAGTCAGCAGCTACACACAAAAACGTCTGGGACTCCGAACAGAACATGTTCATCCTCCAGGCTATTGTAGGTAATCTTGGATCTTCAGTCTGTCTCCCCATACACACACAATTTGCTCTTGGCTGTGACTTGCTTACCACAGCTTTCTGGCTATAGAGTTCCTGGTTTGGGCTGTACTGCTCCCTGCCTGTTCAAACACCGCCTCTCCCAGGTGACAGCTTCATCAGACCACAGACTCACATTCCTTGTATACGGTACACCTTCTACTCCTTCACAGCTCTGGCTGTCTGGCCTGATTACCTTTTGTGGGACAACATCCACCTGACTCCATATAGTGGCCATAATGTGGTATTGTCCTATTTACTGTGTTTCAGGAAAGTACCGCATTATGACCACTAGACGGAGCTGACAATCACAGGAAATAACCTTTTCAGGCAAATGATGGGATTTTTTTCCTTATGGCACAGCACAGCAAAATCTTTATAAAGTGGACCTTTTAGTCTCCCCCCTGTTCAAAAATGGTTTGTATGCTAAATGATGCGCTATCCATGTCACTATGAGGTTCTTTACACAGTGACAGTGCATTCGTCTGTCACAGTATGTATAACGTGGTGATACTTGGGGAGCTTGAAGAAAATCTTTTTGTTTTCGCTAAGACTCTAAGTTTAAAGCAACTACACAGAGCTAATTGTAGTCTAATTATAGAGATAACTGATCCTCATTCAGTGCAATTCTAAATGTGATGTGAAATGTCATTGCTGATAAAAGAGGAAGGAGGTTTTTGTACGGCTCTGTATCACTGTGTGAGAGGGTACTGAGCAACCTGCTGACAGTGATAGATTACTGCATCTTCATCCTTTATATCTCTGATTGTAAGAGTGAAATCTGTTCCTGATCCAGATCCACTGAACCTGGTTGGGGCTCCAGACTGAAGATTGGTTGCATATCTGATAATCAGTGTTGGAGGTTGTCCTGGTTTCTGTTGGTACCAGTGTAAATTGTTGCTGATACCAGTACTGGATCTACATGAGACGGTGACTGTGTCTCCTGGATTTGCAGTGACATGATTTGGAGATTGTGTCAATATAATCTGTGCCCAACTCCCTGAGGATAAGAAAACATGAAACATTTAATATCTATGTCCAGAAAATATAACAATTCATCCAAACCAATAAAATGATGTCCTCACCCTGAATATAAAGCAGTATGAGAGGCACCAGAACCCCCTGAGAACCCATCTTGATGTCTCTGCACTGACACACACAGACTACTGAGATGTCACCTGTACAATGTCTCCTATATAACAGCTGCAATCATTAGAGGGGAAACCCCCCGACATCACATATGGGGGACAGGAAACATGCAAATCACATCTCATCTTCATACGTCACACTTCACTTCTCTGTATTACAGAATTATAGAGCGATTCTCATACACAAGGACACATTAGTGATATAGGAGCCGACCACTGAATACAGCGGGGGACCCGACACCCAACATACCCGGAATTGTGTCAGATGTGAAGACTCTGCAGGAGGTTGGAGCAGATATTTGATTCACTGTCCCCTGGAGAGGTAAGTATTCAGATATTTTACTTTTTTTTATATACAATATAAAAACAATAGACTGAATTTAATTTTGGTATGGAGATTACATTGTAAGGGGCGAGGACTGTACATTGCCCCAGGCTGGTTCCCATCCATGGGGCCATTCATATAAAATACAGCAACACTCAGATATACAATCATTGTACAATCAAAAGTTTTACTTCATTTTTGTATATTGTTTATTTATATATATTTCTTCACTTTATTTTTCATTTTTGCTTATATGGAGTCACTTGACCCTTGGGTGTTATTTGCATTAAGGTTACCATTAATAGCACTGAATTTAACGATTAATGCACTTTTTTTTGCCCCAAAAAACATTACTGCTGTTTTGCACGTTCACTTATTACTCAGTTTACACTTTGGGTATATATCGCATTTGTATTGCTGCACTTTTTCATCACATTTCCATTTACAATTAGTCTTATTGTTGGTGCTGGCAGCTTATATATTATTTTCACTAGCAGCGCAATCATTTTTCTTTATAACTGATATAAAAATTAAATTGGAAAACTGTAAAACTCAAAAATGCAATAAATATACTTTATTCAAAAAAATGTGTGTACTGGTCTGATGTATTACATATAGAGAAGAGACATTTTATAACTACCACTACTCTATGTAAGAAACACCCTGATGAAAATCCAGCCGGCTTTATTAAAAATAGATGATAAACTCTTTACAGATTTGTATCTTGATGGGAATAGAACAGATCATAAAACTTAAAGTGGAACTCCAGGCAAAGAGCTCAATACACAATGAAAATATAATTGTTTTCTGTTTTACTAGCTAAATAATAGTTTTTTTTGTACAACCAGTCCTGTGATTTACACACCTCTGCCACACTACATAGCTAGGCATTGGGTTCAGGTTCATGATGACACAGGGTTCACTCCAGACTCTGGATGTTTGCCATTTGCCCAAAGGGGAACACAATAGAACCTTTGTTAGTCTGTAGAAACAAACCTCGGTAATGAATAACTACATTTTTTTTATATAAGCCCCTAAGTATGGATTAAAATGGTTGTGGCCTTTAATTAGGAAGTAACAAATTAAAAATGTAACTTTATTAAAATGTTAGCAATAACTTTAATTAACATTCACTTTAACAAAAATCCTACCTTATTTTCAAATGGCCGATTATTAAAAGGAAAATGTTAAGAATTTATTAATTTGTCCACCCAAAAGCCAGCAACATAACCCATCATCCCAAATATTTTAGGCCAGGCTGAAGGGTTGTATTCAATATGAGGGTTATAGTGGTAGTAAACTCAGCTTTGCCACTTATATTTACTAGTAAGCCTATATGAAGGCTTACCTGAAGGTACTGTGAATATCTCCTAAACTTTCACTGTTAAGGAGATATTTACACAGCATGCAGCCGGTGATATCACTGGCGCATGCGCTCTGAAGGTCTGGCATACCGTACCGGACCTTCAGAGCCCGTGCTGTAAACAGTGACGTCATCGCGCCCCCGGGCACTCATGTAGCAGGAGGCCGCAAACCTGGAAGGTAGACCGGGTGAAAATGGAAGCCCTCTCAGCGGTGACAGCGCGCGGCTGGAGGGCTTAATTTTAAGGTAAGTCTCTGATAATGTGCTAGTATGTGATGCATACTAGCACATTTTGACATTGTCTTGCAGGGGAAGTTTTTTTTTTTTTTTAACTGCGGTTTACTACCATTTTAAAGTGTAAGTAAACCCTCCTATCGTTTTCAGCCAAGGAAGCTGCCATCTTTGCCATCTTTTTAATCTGTAACTGCCATGATGCTGCCCTTGTGATCAGCTATTGGATGGTTTGACAGTTTGGTTGAGAGCACAACCAATGGGAGTGTTACATTTCCAGCACGTGCCAGAAATTAAACCCTTTTATGGATGGGTTTACTTCCGCTTTAAGGTATTGTGAGGGTGTCGCTTCAAGGGTAGAGCTTTAAAAGAGGTTTAAAGTTCATTCGCCAATATGATTGAAGTGCTTTCCAGCCACTTCTATTCCTCAACAAATACCTTTCCATCAGGCTTCCCACACAGGGGATCAGCACCACATTAAAATGGAGTTCCACCCAAAAGTGGAACTTCAGCTTTAAGGACTCCTCACCCCCTGACATGCCACATTTAGCATGCCATTTTTTTTGGGGGGGGGGGGGTACTTATTTTTGACAGGTACCCAGCTCCCACTTCCGCTCGTGCCGCCTAGGTGACTCAAGCGGAAGTTCTCCTCTCCCCTCCCTGCAAACTTCTGGGACACATCACAGGTCCCAGAAGTTTGCTCAGCCAATCAGGACTTGTAGCGCGACCCTCACATGCGCAGTGCACACCCAGGTGTGAAGCCGTAAGCTGTCACAGCCGGGTGCCCACACTAGTGATGCCGGCGCCAGGGAGAGGCGGGGGAGAGAACCGAGGCTTCGGGCAGCCGCATCGCTGGGCTGTGGGACAGGTGAGTGTGTGTTTATTAAAAGTCAGCAGCTACACACTCAAGCGCCTTGAGGCGATTCAGTTCGCAGTTGCAGCGCTATACAAGTCTTTCATTCATTCACACACAAAAACGTCTGGAACTCCGAACAGAACATGTTCATCCTCCTGGTTATTGTATGTAATCTTGGATCTTCAGTCTGTCTCCACATACACACACAATTTGCTCTTGGCTGTGACTTGGTTTGGGCTGTACTGCTCACTGCCTGTTCAAACACCGCCTCTCCCAGGTGACAGCTTTATCAGACCACAGACTCACATTCCTTGTATACGGTACACCTTCTACTCATTCACAGCTCTGGCTGGCTGGCCTGATTACCTTTTGTGGGACAACATCCACCTGACTCCATATAGTGGCCATAATGTGGTATTGTCCTATTTACTGTGTTTCAGGAAAAGTACCGCATTATGACCACTAGACGGAGCTGACAATCACAGGAAATAACCTTTTCAGGCAAATGATGGGATTTTTTTCCTTATGGCACAGCACAGCAAAATCTTTATAAAGTGGACCTTTAAGTCTCCCCCCTGTTCAAAAATGGTTTGTATGCTAAATGATGTGCTATCCATGTCACTATGAGGTTCTTTACACAGTGACAGTGCATTCGTCTGTCACAGTATGTATAACGTGGTGATACTTGGGGAGCTTGAAGAAAATCTTTTTGTTTTCGCTAAGACTCTAAGTTTAAAGCAACTACACAGAGCTAATTGTAGTCTAATTATAGAGATAACTGATCCTCATTCAGTGCAATTCTAAATGTGATGTGAAATGTCATTGCTGATAAAAGAGGAAGGAGGTTTTTGTACGGCTCTGTATCACTGTGTGAGAGGGTACTGAGCACCCTGCTGACAGTGATATATTACTGCATCTTCATCCTTTATATCTCTGATTGTAAGAGTGAAATCTGTTCCTGATCCAGATCCACTGAACCTGGTTGGGGCTCCAGACTGCAGAGTGGTTGCATAATAGATAATCAGTGTTGGAGGTTGTCCTGGTTTCTGTTGGTACCAGTGCAAACTGGTGCTGATACCAGTACTGGATCTACATGAGACGGTGACTGTGTCTCCTGGATTTGCAGTGACATGATTTGGAGATTGTGTCAATATAATCTGTGCCCAACTCCCTGAGGATAAGAAAACATGAAACATTTAATACTTATGTCCAGAAAATATAACAATTCATCCAAACCAATAAAATGATGTCCTCACCCTGAATATAAAGCAGTATGAGAGGCACCAGAACCCCCTGAGAACCCATCTTGATGTCTCTGCACTGACACACACAGACTACTGAGATGTCACCTGTACAATGTCTCCTATATAACAGCTGCAATCATTAGAGGGGAAACCCCCCGACATCACATATGGGGGACAGGAAACATGCAAATCACATCTCATCTTCATACGTCACACTTCACTTCTCTGTATTACAGAATTATAGAGCGATTCTCATACACAAGGACACATTAGTGATATAGGAGCCGACCACTGAATACAGCGGGGGACCCGACACCCAACATACCCGGAATTGTGTCAGATGTGAAGACTCTGCAGGAGGTTGGAGCAGATATTTGATTCACTGTCCCCTGGAGAGGTAAGTATTCAGATATTTTACTTTTTTTTATATACAATATAGAAACAATAGACTGACTTTAATTTTGGTATGGAGATTACATTGTAAGGAGCGAGGACTGTACATTGCCCCAGGCTGGTTCCCATCCATGGGGCCATTCATATAAAATACAGCAACACTCAGATATACAATCATTGTACAATCAAAAGTTTTACTTCATTTTTGTATATTGTT
Organism: Lithobates sylvaticus; assembly: GCA_028564925.1. Taxonomy (NCBI): domain Eukaryota; kingdom Metazoa; phylum Chordata; class Amphibia; order Anura; family Ranidae; genus Lithobates; species Lithobates sylvaticus. The sequence goes on from CM053026.1 coordinate 727,658,207, forward strand.
TATTTATATATATTTCTTCACTTTATTTTTCATTTTTGCTTATATGGAGTCACTTGACCCTTGGGTGTTATTTGCATTAAGGTTACCATTAATAGCACTGAATTTAACGATTAATGCACTTTTTTTTGCCCCAAAAAACATTACTGCTGTTTTGCACGTTCACTTATTACTCAGTTTACACTTTGGGTATATATCGCATTTGTAGCGCTGCACTTTTTCATCACATTTCCATTTACAATTAGTCTTATTGTTGGTGCTGGCAGCTTATATATTATTTTCACTAGCAGCGCAATCATTTTTCTTTATAACTGATATAAAAATTAAATTGGAAAACTGTAAAACTCAAAAATGCAATAAATATACTTTATTCAAAAAAATTTGTGAACTGGTCTGATGTATTACATATAGAGAAGAGACATTTTATAACTACCACTACTCTATGTAAGAAACACCCTGATGAAAATCCAGCCGGCTTTATTAAAAATAGATGATAAACTCTTTACAGATTTGTATCTTGATGGGAATAGAACAGATCATAAAACCTAAAGTGGAACTCCAGGTAAAGAGCTCAATACACAATGAAAATATAATTGTTTTCTGTTTTACTAGCTAAATAATAGTTTTTTTTGTACAACCAGTCCTGTGATTTACACACCTCTGCCACACTACATAGCTAGGCATTGGGTTCAGGTTCATGATGACACAGGGTTCACTCCAGACTCTGGATGTTTGCCATTTGCCCAAAGGGGAACGCAATAGAACCTTTTTCCGTCTGTAGAAACAAACCTCAGCAATGAATAATTAAAAATGTTCTTTTGGTATAGGCCCCTAAGTATGGATTAAAATGGCTGTGGCCTTTTATTAGGAAGTAACAAATTAAAAATGTAACTTTATTAAAATGTTAGCAATAACTTTAATTAACATTCACTTTAACAAAAATCCTATCTTATTTTCAAATGGCTGCCCATTAAAAGGAAAATGTTAAGAATTTAATAATTTGTCCACCCAAAAGCCAGCAACATAACCCATCATCCCAAATATTTTAGGCCAGGCTGAAGGGTTGTATTCAATATGAGGGTTATAGTGGTAGTAAACTCAGCTTTGCCACTTATATTTACTAGTAAGACTATATGAAGGCTTACTTGAAGGTACTGTGAATATCTCCTAAACTTTCAATGTTAAGGAGATATTTACACAGCATGCAGCCGGTAATATCACTGGCGCATGCGCTCTGAAGGTCTGGCATACCGTGCCGGACCTTCAGAGCCTGTGCTGTAAATTGTGACACATCATTGCGCCCCCGGGCACTCATGTAGCAGGATGCCGCAAACCTGGAAGGAAGACCGGGTGAAGATGGAAGCCCTCTCAGCAGTGACAGCGCACCGCTGGAGGGCTTCATTTTAAGGTAAGTCTCTGATAATGTGCTAGTATGTGATGCATACTAGCACATTTTGACATTGTCTTGCAGGGGAAGTTTTTTTTTTTTTTTTTAACTGCGGTTTACTACCGTTTTAAAGTGTAAGTAAACCCTCCTATCGTTTTCAGCCAAGGAAGCTGCCCTCTTTGTCATCTTTTTAATCTGTAACTGCCATGATGCTGCACATGTGATCAGCCATTGGATGGTTTTACAGTTTGGTTAAGAGCACAACCAATGGGAGTGTTACATTTCTGTCACGTGTCGGAAATGAAACTCTTTTATGGATGGGTTTACTTCCGCTTTAAGGTATTGTGAGGGTGTCGCTTCAAGGGTAGAGCTTTAAAAGAGGTTTAAAGTTAATTCGCCAATATGATTGAAGTGCTTTCCACCCACTTCTATTCCTCAACAAATACCTTTCCATCAGGCTTCCCACACAGGGGATCAGCACCACATTAAAGTGGAGTTCCACCCAAAAGTGGAACTTCAGCTTCAAGGACTCCTCACCCCCTGACATGCCACATTTAGCATGCCATTTTTTTGATGGGTGTACTTATTTTTGACAGGTACCCAGCTCCCACTTCCGCTCGTGCCGCCTAGGTGACTCAAGCAGAAGTTCTCCTCTCCCCTCCCTCCAAACTTTTGGGACACATCACAGGTCCCAGAAGTTTGCTCAGCCAATCAGGATTTGTAGCGCGATCCGCGCATTTGCGCAGTGCACACCCAGGTGTGAAGCCGTAAGCTGTCACAGCCGGGTGCCCACACTAGTGATGCCGGCGCCAGGGAGAGGCGGGGAGAGAACCAAGGCTTCGGGCAGCCGCATCGCTGGGCTGTGGGACAGGTGAGTGTGTTTATTAAAAGTCAGCAGCTACACACAAAAACGTCTGGGACTCCGAACAGAACATGTTCCTCCTCCTGGTTATTGTATGTAATCTTGGATCTTCAGTCTGTCTCCCCATACACACACAATTTGCTCTTGGCTGTGACTTGCTCACTACAGCTTTCTGGCTATAGAGTTCCTGGTTTGGGCTGTACTGCTCCCTGCCTGTTCAAACACCGCCTCTCCCAGGTGACAGCTTCATCAGACCACAAACTCACATTCCTTGTATACGGTACACCTTCTACTCCTTCACAGCTCTGGCTGGCTGGCCTGATTACCTTTTGTGGGATAGCATCCACCTGACTCCATATAGTGGCCATAATGTGGTATTGTCCTGATTACTGTGTTTCAGGAAAAGTACCGCATTATGACCACTAGACGGAGCTGACAATCACAGGAAATAACCTTTTTAGGCAAATGATTTTCCTTATGGCACAGCACAGCAAAATCTTTATAAAGTGGACCTTTAAGTCTCCCCCCTGTTCAAAAATGGTTTGTATGCTAAATGATGCGCTATCCATGTCACTATGAGGTTCTTTACACAGTGACAGTGCATTCGTCTGTCACAGTATGTATAACGTGGTGATACTTGGGGAGCTTGAAGAAAAGCTTTTTGTTTTCGCTAAGACTCTAAGTTTAAAGACCAATACACACGGTCGGAAAATCCGATGAAAAGCTCCCATCGGACTGTTTCCATCGGAAATTCCGACCGTGTGTACGCCGCATTAGTTTAATGCAACTACACAGAGCTAATTGTAGTCTAATTATAGAGATAACTGATCCTCATTCAGTGCAATTCTAAATGTGATGTGAAATGTCATTGCTGATAAAAGAGGAAGGAGGTTTTTGTACGGCTCTGTATCACTGTGTGAGAGGGTAGCTGTAACCCTGCTGACATTGATACATTACTGCATCTTCATCCTTTATATCTCTGATTGTAAGAGTGAAATCTGTTCCTGATCCAGATCCACTGAACCTGGTTGGGGCTCCAGACTGCAGAGTGGTTGCAGATCTGATAATCAGTGTTGGAGGTTGTCCTGGTTTCTGTTGGTACCAGTGTAAGTAGTTGCTGATACCAGTACTGGATCTACATGAGACGGTGACTGTGTCTCCTGGATTTGCAGTGACATGATTTGGAGATTGTGTCAATATAATCTGTGCCCAACTCCCTGAGGATAAGAAAACATGAAACATTTAATATCTATGTCCAGAAAATATAACAATTCATCCAAACCAATAAAATGATGTCCTCACCCTGAATATAAAGCAGTATGAGAGGCACCAGAACCCCCTGAGAACCCATCTTGATGTCTCTGCACTGACACACACAGACTACTGAGATGTCACCTGTACAATGTCTCCTATATAACAGCTGCAATCATTAGAGGGAAACCCCCCGACATCACATATGGGGGACAGGAAACATGCAAATCACATCTCATCTTCATACGTCACACTTCACTTCTCTGTGTTACAGAATTATAGAGCGATTCTCATACACAAGGACACATTAGTGATATAGGAGCCGACCACTGAATACAGCGGGGGACCCGACACCCAACATACCCGGAATTGTGCCAGATGTGAAGACTCTGCAGGAGGTTGTAGCACTTGAAGACAGTTGACATTTAATTTGCTGTCTCCCGACGAGGTAGGTATTCTGATGTTTTTTTTTTTTTTTTATAACAACAGATTGCATTGTAAACTCCTTCAGGCTCGGTTCACATTGATGCGATGCGGGAACCCTGCAAATCCACTGTGGGTTCCGGCATCGCACCTGACTCGCAGGCAATTCACACTGCCCTCTGCGAACCGCTGGGAGTGTCAATACAAAGTTAATGACACCCCCCAGATCGGTTCGCATATGGCAGTGCAAACTGTCAATTCAGACAGGAATCGGTTCACATGAATGTGAACACCCACGCGGTCCGATTCTGGTGCAGAACAAAAAAAGTGTCCTACATGACTTTGGTCCGAATGCGATGCAAATTCAACCATACAATCTGTATGGCTGAATTTGCATTGCACAGACATCGCATGTGGTTTGCACAGCAGTGCGGTGCAAATCACATGCAATGTCGGACAGCACAGCAGTGTGAACCGGCCCTAAAGGAGCAAAGACTGTACACTGCCCCGGGCTGGTTCCTATCCATGGGACCATTCATATAAAATACAGCAACATGCCCTCTATCACTAGCTGTTATTTATTATCTTTTGTGTTTTATGCTTTCACATGGTTGTTTACATGATCCAATTTGTTATGTCATACCTACTGTGCCCATTTTTACTGTACTATTACCAATATATCTGTACTGAACTTTTCTCTTTCAATAAAATATTTGAACAAGGAGAAAATAGAGCAACACTGTGATGTACAATGATTGTAATTTAACCGCTTCAATACCTGGCCATTGTCATATGACGCCCACAAGGTGGATCTACCATCCTGGGTGGGCGTCATATGACGTCCTCGGATTCCCGGCCGCCTGGGGGGCGCGCGCGCGCGCCCGCGGCATTGCTCGGGACCCGGTGCGAGTGCCCGGCGGCCGCGATGTCCGCCGGGCACCCGCGATTGCCCGTTAAAACAACGGGACCGGGCGGGACCATGGAGCTGTGTGTGTTGACACACAGCTCCACGTCCTGTCAGCGGGGAGGAGACCGATCATGTGATCCCAGTACGGAGGATCACATTATCGGTCTCCTCCCCTTAAGTCCCCTCCCCCTACAGTTAGAATCACTCCTATTAGGGACACACATTAACCCCTCCAGCGCCCTCTAGTGTTAACCCCTTCCCTGACAGTCACATTTACACAGTAATCATTGCAATTTTATAGCAACGATCGCTGTGTAAATGTGAATGGTTCCAAAAATGTGTCAAAAGTGTCCGAAGTGTCCGCCGCAATGTCGCAGTCACGAAAAAAAAAAACGCAGATCCCCGCCATTACTAGTAAAAAAAAAAAAAAAAAAAAAAATTCAATAAATCTATCCCCTATTTTGTAGACGCTATAACTTTTGCGCAAACCGATCAATATACGCTTATTGTGATTTTTTTTACCAAAAATATGTCGAAGAATACGTATCGGCCTAAACTGAGGAAAAAAATAGTTTTTTTTTTTTAAAATGGGATATTTATTATAGCAAAAAGTAAAAAATATTGTGTTTTTTTTCAAAATTGTCGCTCTTCTTTTGTTTATAGCGCAAAAAATAAAAACCGCAGGGGCGATCAAATACCCCCAAAAGAAAGCTCTATTTGTGGGAAAAAAAGGACGTCAATTTTGTTTGGGTGTAACGTCGCACGACCGCGCAATTGTTAGTTAAAGCGACGCAGTGCCGAATCGCAAAAAGTGCTCTGGTAAGGAAGGGTGTTTAAAAGCCCTGTATTGAAGTGGTTAAAAATGAAATTGGAAAAAAATAAAACACAAAAGTGTAATAGAAATACTCTATTCAATAATCAGTGTACTGGTCTGATGTATTACATATCAAGAAGAGAGATTTAAAAATGGCCACTACTTTATGTAAGCAACACCCTAATGAAAATCCAGCTTATTTTATTCAAATACATGATAAAACTCTTTACAAATGTGTGTCTTGATAGAAATAGAACAGATCATAAAATGTAAAGTGATTGTAAAGTGTCTTTTGTTAAAATAACCAACATGCTCTGTGCAGTGGTTTTGCACAGGACATCCCCGATCCTCCTCTTCTCAGGTCCCCCATCGGTGCTCTTGGCTCTTTCCCCTGGCCGAGTGCAAGCGGCTTGCTATGGGGGCACACGTGGGTGCTTTCTCCCGAGCTGGCTCTGTGTGTCCTGCCCCCTGCTCTCTTGTCACTGGCTCTGATTGAAGCAGCAAGAGCCTACGGTTCATAGGTTATGTATCACCTCCCCAATCATCTTTTGTACATACTGTATGTCAAAAGACCTCATGTATGTTAGGAGAACAGCAATCTGCTTACATACTGGGACTGTGTACATGCATTGCAATCCTCCATAAAAGCAAAGCTGTATGCTGCATACCAGAAGCTTCCAGTACATTATTGGCATGCTCTGACAACATGGTAGCAGAGGATGGTTACAATCTATCGTCCTCTGCTACCATGTTGTTAGAGTATTGAAATAATGCGCGGGAAGCTTTTTGTTTGCAGCAAAAGATTTGCTTTTATGGAGGATTGCAATGCATGTACACAGTCACAGTATATAAGCAGATTGATTTTGTTCTTCCAACACCCCTTCTCAACAGCATGTGCTTTGTCAAATTACATTCAGCTTCTTTTGATAGCCTTCCAGAGACATATACTGCTCTTATTAACACTTTAGAAACCAGACCCGATCAGGAGCTGACACTGGAATATGTCAAAGGGAAATTAATTCATGAATATGACAGAAGGAAAGAAAATATGCACCATGATGACAAAGCTCTTAAGATGTACAAAGGCACAAAGCACAACAAAGAAAGTGAAGCCTTTTTTCACTGTAAAAAGGCCGGTCACTTAAAAAAGGTGTTCTATCTGGAAAGGCGAGCAGCAAAATCTAGAGCTAGCCACAAAAGAAAGAGTCAAAGCAATCACAAAGGAAACTGCAGACACATCATGGAGTGGCACCTTTAAATTGACACAGAGTGGCAAGCCACAGGACTGGTACATAAACTCAGGAGCGAGAAGCCACACGACTAGTGATGAGAACTTCTTTTACAAACATTGATTGGAGTGCAAAAGCCAAAGTTTTCCTAGCAAATGGGAAAAGTATCACCACAGAGGGTAAAGGCCAGGGCTTTCTGAACTGCATTACACCACAAGGAGGTCACCACAGTATCCTTCTAAAGAAAGTGCTGTATGTTCCAGAACTAGAAGGCAGCTTTCTATCAGTGAAAAGTCTTGCAAACAAAGGTCTCACAGGTAAGTTCCAGGGTGATAAATGCACAATTCACAATAATAAGCAATTCTTTGCAAAAGGAAAACTGGATAATCACCTATACAGGCTCATACCATACTGGTGACACCACAATAGGGATAAAACTTTTCTGCGAAAGGGAATTGAATAAGACACGCAGCAATTCACTAAAATTAGAAGAAAAGCAGTTTAACCTTGAACTATGTAGGGGGTTCTTTACTGTTAGAGCAGTAAGGATGTGGAATTCCATTCCACAGGCGGTGGTCTCAGTCCATTACCAGGTCCTTTGGGTCGGGTATGAATATTAAGGGGAATCCTGCACCAAAATTGACAAAGAAAAATTGGGTGGGGGTCCCCCAAACCCATACCAGACCCTTATCCAAGCACGCAACCTGGCAGGCTGCAGGAAAAGGGGGGAGGAAAGAGCGCCACCCACCCCTCCTTAACTGTACCAGGCTGCATGCCCTCAACATAGGGAGGGTGTTTTGGGGTCCCCCCAAAAAACCTTGTCCCCATGTTGATGGGGACAAGGGCCTCTTCCCCACAACCCAGAATGCATTGTATTACAGGATCACACAATCAAAACTGTAGCTTTTTGCAATCTATGTGTGACAAACACCTTCCCATAGTGTCGCTCTCTTTACCCGCCAGAGCACTGTAGAAAGAGGGGGGCCCAAGATCCCCTGTTTACAGCTGGCAGAAGAGAAAAGAAGAGCAGCGGGAGATCACCTGAGTGCCGCTCTGGGCTTCCATGGCCCGCCGGAGCTATCCTCCCTGCTCCGGGCAAAATCCTTCGCTTATAACTGGGAGAAGAGTAGGAGAGAAGCGGGAGGCCAGCTATACCGAAGGCATCTGGCACAAACAGACGACAGAAACACACATAGCCCACATCACATAGCACTGCAATACAGTGCATTCCAGGATTCCACAACCACCTTAAACTAGGTCTTATTTTCGGGGTAGGCCTTATATTGCAGTCCTCCCCGAAAATCACAGTAGGTCTTATTTTCAGGGTAGGTCTTTTTTTTCTGGGAAACAGTACTTCAGGCTCCAGTAATATCAAATTTAGTAGTTACACTGGATTACCATTAAATGGCAGCACAAAGATATGTATACATTACATAATGAAATACAATGCCGAGGTGATGGATACACGACAAGTGTTCCAGACCTGTCAGGCTTGCTTTATCTTCAGGGGTGTCACCCACTTCTAGAATAATTTTATTTTGCACTGAATGCATATATCTATCGGACCTTAGTTACTATTAGGGATGAAAAAAATATCTTTATATCTCCTGTGCTGCAATGTATACCTATCAAATGTATAGCTTGTCAGCACTGCTATATAATTCCCACAACCAAAGTACCGTATATACTCGAGTATAAGCCAACCCGAATATAAGCCGAGGCACCTAATTTTACCACAAACAACTGGGAAAACGTATTGACTCGAGTATAAGCCTAGAGTGAGAAATGCGCAGCTACTGTAAGTGGAAAAGAGGATCAGCAATGCCCATTTGCAGCCTCACTGTGCCCATTTGCATGTCTCACTGTGCCTATTTGCAGCCATAGGTCCCCCAAACTTCAAATTTGATAGTTAAGGGTCCCTAGATGCCCCCTATAGCTACAGCCAAAATTTGGGGTCTCAAAATGACATTGCTGCAGATGGACACAGTTGACCGATTTTGTGGCCCTGTATCTTGGGGTCACTTGGTGCTAGGAACCCCATCCTTGGATAGGTTCTAGCACCAAGTGTCCCCGAGATATGGGGCCCCAAAGCCGGGTCGGAAAATGTCAAGCACTTTTCTGCAGCAGAGAATGACATTTTCCAAACCGACTTTGGGGCCCCATATCTCGGGGCCACTTAGTACTAGGAACCCCATCTTTGGATAAGTTATAGTGCTAGGTCCACTAGGTTGGCATACCAAATTTGGGGTTCTGAGATAGGGCCACAAAGTCGGGTCGGAAAATGTAATTTTCTGCTGCAGAAAAGTGCTTGACTCGAGTATAAGCCGAGGGGGGCATTTTCAGCACAAAAAAAATGTGCTGAAAAACTCGGCTTATAACCGAGTATATACGGTAAATCATTTTTTTAAAATAAAATAGTGCAGCACTAAATCTTACCTCTAAAAATGATGTGCTTAATAAACATATATATAACATATCTCTCAACTTTTTGAAATGGGAACGAGGGACACCTATTAGCAAAAGTATGTAGGCATAGGACACGCCCCCTGCCACGCCCCCTTAAAAGACAATTATACCAATAAAAAAGATTAGTTAAATCCACAAGTGCTTTTTTTACCACTACTAGTCATTTATAATGGGTTTTGAAATTTACAAATGCAGCAATCTAGAAATCGGATGAAAGGTTTAGCACTTATCTGTTTGAAACATAAATAGTGCATTTTTTATGCAATAATATAGATCCGATCAAAATGAGGGACAAATGAGGAGGAAAGAGGGGCATTGTTCCTAATCAGGGACAGTCCCTCGAAACCAGGGACAGTTGGGAGCAATGATATTATCCCATCAAGCTTTTCATAAACACTGTGTTAAACATATACAAATAAAATCGTTTTCATAAAGGTGCATAAGAAACACACACAACTGCCCATCATGTGCCTATAATATATCTTCTGTGATATAAGCAACTCTTTATCATCTAAGCTTCTAACTCCACCATCATATCCTCTGTGACACACTCCACCCAAAACGGTAACTTTGTCTTGCGCCTCCAGAACCCAAGATATGTTCCTACCTTTATAAATAGAACCTATAAACTGCTAATTTCAAAAACGCTCTTTCCCACCAATGGTTAATAGCCATCTTTTTTAACCGCTTCAGCCCCGGAAGATTTTACCCCCTTCCTGACCAATTTGCAGCCAAAGGACCAGGCCCCTTTTTGCGATTCGGCACTGGGTCACTTTACCTGACAATTGCGTGGTCGTGCGACGTGGCTCCCAAACATTATTGACGTCCTTTTTTTCCCAAAAATAGAGCTTTCTTTTGGTGGTATTCGATCATCTCTGTGGTTTAAATTTTTTGCTCTATAAACAAAAGAAGAGCGACAATTTTGAAAAAAACACAATATTTTGTACTTTTTGCTACAATAAATATCCCCATTTTTTTTTAAAAAAAAAGCAAATTTTTTTCTCATTTTAGGCCCATATGTATTCATCTACATATTTTTGGTAATAAAAATCGCAATAAGCATATTTTGATTGGTTTTCACAAAAGTTATTTTTATTATTTTTTTTTTTTTTTACTAGTAATAGCGGCAACCTGTGATTTATATCGTGACTGCGACATTATGGCGGACACATTGGACAATTTTTACAAATTTTTGGGACTATTGGCATTAACACAGCGATCAGTACTATAAAAATGCATTGATTACTGTAAAAATGTCACTGGCAGTGAAGGGGTTAACACTAGGGGGAGATCAAGGGGTTAATTGTGTTCCCTAGTGTGTGTTCTAACTGAAGGGGGGAGGGGACTGACTAGGGGAGACGACAGATCGCTGTTCATACTTTGTATGAACACACGATCTGCCACTTCTCCCCTCAGAGAACCGGGATCTCTGTGTTTACACACAGAGATCCTGGCTCTCGCTGTGTTACGAGCGATCGCGGGAGCCCGGTAGTCATTGAGACTGCAGGGAACTCGCATCAGCTCCGGGCGCTCGTGCACCCCTAGTGGCCACCAGAAGGAGCGACATAACATAGCAGCGATTCGCCTGCCCGTGTCATTCCTGCGCAGTACAACTGCAGCGGCTGGTCGGCAAGCGGCTAATGCGACTTCATGTCATATGTGCGAGTACACTCCAAAAATAAACATCAGAACTACTCATAGTGAGTTTAAACAATATTTATTAAAAAGCAAGATTAAAACCACTCACATGATATAATACTAAGTCATGCTCAAATGAAACCAATACTGTTGCTACTTCCATAAAGGGGGGTTAAACCTACCAGAGCTGAGGTGGTTAATAGGAGTTGGCTAGAAATAATAGAAGTACAATGTGGACATGAATATATGGTTTTACATTTTGATCATAGATACACTTTGATTTTAAACTTTTATGGTTGTGAATAAAAATTGTACAGAGTTCTGTACTAGAGCAGGTAGTTATATCATACTTATGTGAATGAGAAAGGAGCTTTTGTACAGCTTTGTATCACTGTGTGAGAGGAGTTGCATAGTATTGCTGGCAGTAATAATCTGCCGCATCATCTTCATTCACGTTGGTAATTGTCAACCTGTACTGAGTATAAGGCAGAGGAGTGCTGCCAGTAAACCGGTCTGAGACTCCTGAGTGCCGGATGTTTGCTTGAGAGATGAGAGCTGCTGGAGTCTCTCTTGATTTCTGTTTGTACCATCCTATATTATCCCCGGTGTGAGAACTGGATGTACATGTCATGGTGACTGTCTGTCCCGGGGACACAGAGATGGAATCCAGAGTCTGAGTCATCACAATCTCTCCACAGGATCCTGAGGATGGGAAGAGACATATTGATTATTGATTTCCTATCAATCCTGATGTGTGTATTTATTGTACAATGTATAGATGTATGTGCAGAGGATGATGGAAGGAGCCTCATCTCTCACCCTGAATAGAAATGAAGATGACAGCCAGCAGATAACTGGGAGAAAACATGTTGATGTTTCTGGAGGGTCAGATCTAAACTAGAAGATGTCTCCTGTACAATGAGATATATAGAGAGAGTGACAGGGGAGGTGTTCCCCCCACACACTGTGTATGCAAATACCGGGGAGATGTTACTCCCCATCCACACTCACACACCAACTATACAAATTTTGTGGTTTCCATCACAGTTTGTTTTTTGTAGAGCTGATTTCAAGTCGCATGTTGACGTTTGGTCTGCCTGTCCTCCATGCTGCACAATTTTAATTAAAAAAGTATTCAGATTACTAATCTAAATCTTCCAACTTTCAGAGATGTGAATAAGCAACTTTTGGCACAAAATATGAAGAAAAAGTACACACTCCTGCTTTGCACCATTTTGAGACCCATGGAGAATTAATGAGCATGAAAATGAAGCAAAAGTGTTGTTGCAATCACTAGTTTCAATTATATTTGCGTTTCAGTAAAACAAATGCAATCATTTAGAGGCTGAATGAATGCTTTAGTGTAGTATATCATGTTTGGTAGTTATATTGATATCTATAGAGTTTCAAAAAAAGAGAAACAAGTGGGGAGGATAGAGAAGCAGAGGAAACTGGATTCAAAAGAGGCACAGTCACTCCAAATGAGGGACATTTAATTATATTAACCCTTTCCACTGATCACATGACCACTGAGATTAGCTGTCACAGTGGTCACATGACCGGGAGCCAGTCCCACTCACTCTTGATCATCAATACAGACCCAAAGATGTCACAGTCATACGTCACAGTCATATGTTGTAGTCATATCTATGCATCCATGGGCGGCAACTTCCTGTGCTGATAGCATTCTCACTGTGTGCTCTCGGCACAGGAAGTTGCTGCCCATGGATGCATATGTGCGGCATGTGGGTTTTAAAGCCCACCCTCGGTGCAGCTTCACATATACATTTGTAGCGGTCACACTTCAACAAGTGTGCGCTATAAGCGGAAATTTCATTTTTTCCCAGAACTGTAATGGAGTTCTGGGGGTTAATTGTGCAGGTTTACTTCAGCATCAGTCTGGCTGGGCCGGGCTAAGGTTCCGCCTGGTCATAGGTGCAGTGAGGCACCCATGACAGGCCGAGAACCAGGCCTGGTTGGACGTCTTGGGTACCAATCTTTCCCAGAGCCAATCAGTGGACGCGTCTGGTCCTGCTGCGTAGTCTGGGAAGGGGTACTTAAGGTGCTGAAATCACGTGTTCGAGGTTCGGCCGTAGCTGTTTGTTCCTGGTTCTGATCCGGTGCAGCCCCGCGAGGGGTCCCAGGCCTAGGAGCGTTTGCCGTCCCTCAACCATGGTCAATCCAACCTACCCCAGAGGCCCTCATGGTCTGGGGCAGGGATCCTTCTGTTCCCGAGTCTGTTCCCGAGTCTCGGGAAACTTATTCGGTTACATCAATTTTTCTGCCCCTGTTCAACAGGTGCATGCAATTACAATTCTTGATCTAATATTTCACAGCAGGGCCTGTTCCAGCGCCCACCAAGAGTAACTGTGAGGACATACAGTGTTGTGGCACCAGCACCACCACCACCACCACCAAAGGCCCAATTTTTCTACTACTGTTCAACAATGGCATGTAATTACAATTCTTGATATAATAGTTCACAGCAGGACGTTCCAGCGCCCACCAAGAGTCACTTTGGGGGCTTAGAGTGTTGTGGCAACACCAACACCTTAGGCCCAAATTTCTGCAGAGCATATAGGGCAGGCCCCTACTTTCAAACATCCAACTTACAAACGTCTCCTACTTGCAAACGGAAGGAGACAACAGGAAGTGAGAGAAAAACAGGAAGAGACAACAGGAAGTGATAGGAAAAAAACCCAAATTTTCAAAAAACATTTGTCATTGGGACAGAAAGTCCAGTGAAATCTTCTGAACAGGTGAACAGACAACAAAAAAATGTTACAGGGGTGATAACCCTTCCCTATGTTTTCCAAAAAGCTTAAAATAGATTTTTGGACTGGAGCTACACTTTAAAAATGTACCAGTTCAAAATTACAAACAGATTCTACTTAACAACAAACCTACACTGTCTTGTTTGCACCACCTGTATACTGCTGTTCAGAGTATATAGGGCCTGGGGGCCCCATTCCTTTTTTTAATTTGAGTACGGGGTTCCCCTTAATATCCATACAAGACCCAAAGGGGCTGGTAATAGGCAGGGGGGGGGGACCCATGCCATTTTTCTCAAAGATTTTCATCCATATTGCCGGGACCAGACATTACATTAAAACCACAAGCAGTTTTAAATGACTTTTTTTTTCCGTTAGAAATGTCATTTTATGCAGGGACTGTTCTAAACACTGGAAACACATGCCACTTCACAGGCATACTATAGACACCCCCCAGGCATGATATTTAAAGGAATATTTCACTTTAAGCATCATTAAAATCAGCGCTCCCGAAAAAACGTCAGTTTTTAAAACTTTTTTTTGCATTGATACATGTCCCCTGGGGCAGGACCCGGGTCCCCAAACCCTTTTTATGACAATAACTTGCATATTAGCCTTTAAAACTAGCACTTTCGAGTCCCATAGACTTTAATGGGGTTCTAAAGTTCATGCAAATTTTCGGTCCGTACGCAGTGTTCTGTCTCAAGGACATTCAGCTAAACCATTCTTATCCCATAAACATGATACCATATTTCTTCGATCGCAGTTTATTGGAACAAGCTAGGTGAAACTACAAATAACAAGAATAAACCTTGATAAGTACAATGTCCCATAAATTTAGCATACATTTCAAAGACAAATATACACAGTACAATATGAGACAGTAAACACTCACTTTTTAAGTTCAATAAGGAATGATTATAAGAGATTGAAACAGGACATCTTACAGTCTTGAAAAGCATGGTGAATGTGTCTCTTCCTGTGAGACTTTACCCAGAATACTTTGCCTTCCAAGTACTTCCTGGGTTATAAACTTTAATAATAAAATGTACACAACAGAAGCAATACCAAAAAGGGACGCTAGATGGCGCCTACGCTCTGCAAATGATTCCTATAGAAAATAACAACATTAAATGTCATTTACAACAACACAAATGCAGATAATCAGAATATATACATCTGATGGGCAGAACACTCCCCGCCTGACGTCAAGTGACGTCACTAACAGAGTCCTCCGTAGAAAGTCACAGAACAAGTTCAGTCACTGGTCTCAAGAACACTTTGGCCTCATTCTGTTGAAAGGTCTTGACCTCGACCTTACGGACAAGATTATCTTTGCTTGGCAGTACTTTGGTGACTAGACCTAAAGGCCACATGTTCCTTAGTGTCTGGCAATCTCTCATGAGCACAACATCACCAAGTTTAAGATTAGGTTTTTCTGAGTGCCACTTCCTCCTTAGTTGAAGAGTAGATGTGTATTGCTCCCTCCACCGACTCCAGAAGGTATTGGCAAGAGTTTGAACTTGTCTCCATTGACGTTTGTAAAGGTCCTTCTCACAAAACTCTCCAGCTGGAGTACCTACAAGACCAGTCTTTTGCGTGAGCAACATGGTAGGTGTGAGAACCATTGGATCTTCAGAGTCACTTAAAATTGAAGTTAAGGGTCTGGCGTTAATGATGGCTATAACCTCTGCCATAAATGTCTCTAAACACTCGTGAGTTAGCCTTGCAGTTCCTACTTGTAGGAAGATAGAGTCAAGAATTCTGCGGGCTATGCCTATCATCCTCTCCCACACACCTCCCATGTAAGAAGAATGAGGTGGATTGAAGATCCACGTGCAGTCTTGCTTACTCAAATACCTTTTTACACTGGGGATGTCCAAGTTGGAAGGAATTTGCAGTTCTTTCACTGCTCCTACAAAGTTAGATCCTCTGTCAGAGCGAATGAGTTTCACTGGGCCTCGGATTGCAATGAAACGTCTAAGAGATTTAATGAAACTTGAAGTGTCCAGCCTGGGTATGGTGTGTTCAGGCAGCGGTGCAAGTTTTGCTTTTCCCATTACAAACCCTGTGTGGCTTTGTCCTTTAGTGTCTATGGTTTTCAGGTAAGCTACAGCAGCAATTGCATTAACAGAAGCATCCGCAAACACACAAAGTCTTTGCATCTGAACATCTGCAGATGACAGAGAAGCATATGGGCGTGGAATTTTAAGATTAGATAGTGCTGTTAGTGAGTCCTTCCACTCTAGCATAGGTTCTTCCTGTCGGTGGGAAGAGGGTGGTCCCAATCTAGCGACTCACAGGTTAAGTCTCTGAGTAGTGCTTTACCCTGGATGGTGACAGGTGCTGCAAAGCCTAAAGGATCGTATAGGCTGTTTATGGTAGACAGGACACCTCTACGGGTAAAGGGTTTTTCCTCTGTGTTTACTTGGAAAGTAAAGGTGTCAGATCTTAAGTCCCAAAGCAAACCAAGGCTGCGTTGCATGGGAAGTGAGTCTGTGCCTAGATCTAAGTCCTTTAACTCGTTGGAATGGTCTTGTACAGGAAAGGCTTCTAAAACGTCTCTACTGTTGGAAGCAATCTTGTGGAGCCTTAAGTTGGAACACGCAAGCATTGCCTGAGTTCTTTTGAGGAGACTGATTGCGGCTTCATTTGTGGGTAGTGATTTCAAGCAATCATCTACATAGAAATCCTTGTCCACAAATTGTCTGACATCTGACCCATACTCTGACTCTCCCACTCTAGCAGAGTGTCTGAGGCCATATATAGCAACTGCAGGGGAAGGGCTGTTGCCAAATATGTGCACCTTCATGCGGTATTCTGTGATGTCTCCAGAGGGGTTGTTGTCCCTGAACCAGAGAAACCTCAGAAAGTTTCGGTGTTCTTCCTTAACAAGAACGCAATAAAACATTTGTTGTATGTCTGCCATGAATGCGACTGAATCCTTGCGGAAGCGCAGAAGTACTCCTAATAGTCTGTTGTTGAGGTCAGGGCCAGAAAGAAGGACATCATTTAGAGAGACACCTTCATGCTTGGCGCTGGAATCAAACACCACTCTAATCTGCCCTGGCTTCTTAGGGTGATAGACCCCAAATATGGGTAAGTACCAACATTCTTCTGAGTCTTTGAGGTCTGGAGCTACCTCAGCATGACCATTTTGGAATATTTTGCCCATGAAGGAAAATAAATGTTCTCTCATCTCTGGTTTCCTTTGCAGATTGTGTCTTAAGGAAGTGAGGCTTTTATATGCTAGTTCCCTGTTGTTAGGCAAACGTTGTCTTTGTGGCCTAAAGGGAAGAGGTGCTACCCAGTTATTAGTCACGTCTTTCTCCATACTGCTTTCCATAACCTCTAGGAAGAGCCTATCCTCAATGGACATTGCTACTTGGTTGTCTTCCTTTGTTCTCCTGAACACTGAGTGTCCTAAGTCGCTTTGGTCATCGTCATAGGTATTGCTGTCACAGAGGGGACTTAGGAAAGGAAGAGGTACAGGGTTGTTGTGAGGTAGCTCCTTTATGAGGATGTGATTTTGACAGGGTTGGAAAAGAGAAGGACGACCATTCTCGAGGGTACTAGTGAGCAGATTATTAACAGATGCCGGTTTGTGTGCACCTTCCAGGCAAACATCACCTATAATGACCCACCCAAGATCCAGTTTTTGGGCATATGGAGCACTTTTAGGACCGTTGATCAGTTTCCTTACTTTGTGGACTTGCAAGATATCCCTCCCTAGGAGTAAGATTATCTGAGCCTGATCATCAAGTTCTGGTATGAGATGTGCTATGTGCTTCAAGTGAGTCTGGTGAGCTGCTGCGCTGGTGTGGGAATCTCTGATCTGTTGTCTGGCATCTGGTTGCACTCTATTATGGTCGGTAAGGGTAGGCATGTCTTACCATCCATAGATTCAATCTGTAGGCCGTCAACCCTTCTCCCCGCCGTTTCCACTGTACCTGCACAAGTCCTAAGGCAGTAGAGGCTGCTGGGGCCTTTAAGGTTTAGAATGTCAAAAAACACAGGTCTAGCAAGTGACTTATTACTTTGATCATCCAAAATGACGTAGAGCTTGATTGCTTTGTCTCTGCGTCCCTTTGGGTAAACTTTCACTAGACAAATTTTAGAGCAGGATCTGCCACCTGTACTTCCTTTGCAGACTTCAGTGCACTGTGAAGTGATTGCTGTGGTATCTGTACTAGAGTCTTTGGTCTCCCTGCCTTGCTCCTTGTCACCATGGACAGGTGGGAAGGTTCTTGGAGTAGGCTTTGGGTGTAAAGCTGTGTGGTGCTCTGTGCTGTCAGACTCTGTGCATTTGACACTGACCTTACAGTCCTTGGCGAAGTATGTAGACGAAGAGCAGCACTTGTAACAGATGTTGTTCTCTTTGAGGAAAGCTTTGCGTTCCTGGATGGTCTTTGTCCTGAAGGCTCTGCATTTCAGAAGAGGATGTGGCATCTTATGTAGAGGGCAGAACTTCGTAGGGTCATTGTCTTGATCCTCTGGCTGAGACTCTGCAAATCTGTGGGAAGAAATGTTAGTTTTGTGCACTGCTACTGGAGCTCTGAGTTGCTTAGGGCCAGCAGAAGTGATGTAAGACACTGGAAAAATGAAGCTGGGGTCATCTTTCGTTCCTGCTTGTCTGTCTACAAAGTCCACAAACTCACTAAACGGTGGAAAGGGCACATTGTGTTTCCGTTTGTAGTTACAGCCATGAGCAATCCATCTTTCGTGTAACTCATAAGGAAGTTTTTGAGTTAAGGAGTTAATACCTCTAGCAGAGTCAAGATAAGAAAGGCCAGGTAAGTCACCTTCTGCTTTAGCAACTTGTAACTCCATACATAGGTCACTGAATTCTCTGAGTCTTTGGTAACCTCTGCTAGGTATTTTTGGGAAGTCTTCTATCCTTTTAAACACCTTTTGTACTCTCTATAGCCTCTGGTGAGCCATAACATCTATCCAGTCTGTTCCAGATGTTTGTAAGGCCTATCTCAGGGTGGTTTATATTAATGTCTCTGATCCTTTTGGCGTGTTCAGCAGAATCATTGCCAAGCCACTTTACAAGGAGTTCTATTTGTTGTCTGCAAGATAGATCTAGACCTTGGATAACACTCTGGAAAGAGGATCGCCACGCCCTGTAGTGTTGAGGGCGATCACTAAATTTGGCAAGTCCTTGGGTAACTAACTCGCGTTTGGCCAGGAACTTGGCAAAGTCTACAGTAGCCTGATTGGCATTGGGGTAGGCTGCTGGTGTGTTGTGGTGCGGTGTAAAGGCATACCTGATAGAAGTCTCTTCTTTCGGCTCTCTGGGCTCAAACTTGCATACGGTTGGCAGTTCGTACCGGCTCGTTGCATACACCTTTGGAGTGAAGACAGGTGTTTGATGTTTGTATGAAGGTTGAGTACCTTGTGGAGTAGAAGGTTTGGTTGGAACTGGAACACTGTCTGGAACACTGTCAGATTTTTCTTGCCTGTGGCACTGGGGTCCAAGGTCGCCTTGTTGCTGCTTGACTTGGTGTGACTCCCTGACATCATGTTTAATTTCTTGTTGTGGGATGCTGCTTGGGTCACAGTGCTGGTAGACATAATCCGACGTGCGTTGCGATGAATCTTGGTGGTCTTCCTCTAGGCCTGGTATGCTGCTACCTGCTCTTGGCTCTTCGTAGACGGCTGCTTCTAGAGCTTCTGCTTCTGCAATGGCGGCGGCAGCGTCTCGTTCCACTGCCAGCTTCTCCATGTTGGCGTCCAAGATAGCTTGCTGCAGTTTCAGAGATGCCTCCTGCTGAGCTCTTTCGTCTCCCATGCGTATTCTTTCTGCTTCAAGGTGGGCCTTTTCTTTTTTCATCTGCAGTTCTTGGTCTGCGAATGCGGCCCTGGCTCTTGCTGCTTCAGCTTTTGAACGGGCGATAGCTGCTGCATTTGCGACAGATGACCTAGATGAGCTTGCTTGTGATCGTGTTGTGTAAGAAGACGTTCTACTGTGAGACATGGCTGCGGGGAAGAAGCTGTCTTGCTGTATAGAGACCGTTCTAGTGTCGGTACTGCTTGACTGATCGCGTCTCTGTGTAGCGTGGCTGCTTGCTTTGCCTCCCACAGGCCTGCTTCTTTAAGGTTTCTGACTGTATGGTACTGTGTAGCCCGGGGCTGTACAGACTTCCGAAGTCAGCTTATCTTCCCTTCACAGGTCAGCTTAAAAATGTCACTGTTCTGTCTCAAGGACATTCAGCTAAACCATTCTTATCCCATAAACATGATACCATATTTCTTCGATCGCAGTTTATTGGAACAAGCTAGGTGAAACTGCAAATAACAAGAATAAACCTTGATAAGTACAATGTCCCATAAATTTAGCATACATTTCAAAGACAAATATACACAGTACAATATGAGACAGTAAACACTCACTTTTTAAGTTCAATAAGGAATGATTATAAGAGATTGAAACAGGACATCTTAAGCCCCATACACACGTGCGGACAATCCGTGGACCAGGTCCGTCGGACCATGTCCGTCATACTTTGTCTGATGTTGGTTTTGCGTACACACGATCGGACAAAGTTGTCGGAAAATCCGATCATTCTGAACGTGGTGACGTTTGTTGCCTACGACGGGACTACGTAGAGGCTAGTAGCCAATAGCTTTGGTCTTGTAATGTGATCTGAGCATGCGTAGCACTTTGTCCGGTCGGACAAGCGTACACACGCTCGGATTTGGTGTGATCGGACCGGGTTGACGGGAAATCTTTCCAGCAGGAGATAAGACTTTGTCCGACGGACAAACCGACGAACACTGTCCGATGGTGCATACACACGGTCTGATTTTTCAACAACCTTGTCCGATCGGACCAAATTGATGAAAAAGTCCGACCGTGTGTATGGGGCTTAACAGTCTTGAAAAGCATGGTGAATGTGTCTCTTCCTGTGAGACTTTACCCAGAATACTTTGCCTTCCAAGTACTTCCTGGGTTATAAACTTTAATAATAAAATGTACACAACAGAAGCAATACCAAAAAGGGACGCTAGATGGTGCCAACGCTCTGCAAATGATTCCTATAGAAAATAACAACATTAAAGCGGAAGTAAACCCATCGATTTAACAGTTTAAAAAAAAAGGCATGCCGTGAATGCTAACTGCACATTGGCTGTGCTCTCAACAAACAGTCAAACCATCCAATGGCTGGTGTCATAACGGATCACATGTGCAGCACCGTGGCAGTTGAAGATTAAACAGAGGCAAAGATGGCAGCTTCCTTGGCTGAAAACGATAGGAGGGTTTACTTCCACTTTAAATGTCATTTACAACAACAAAAAATGCAGATAATCAGAATATATACATCTGATGGGCAGAACACGCAGGTTCTGGTGCGAACTGAACCAGGGGGTGTTCGGCTCATCCCTAGTGACTATGTGTCACAGAATTCAAGGAAGTAAATGTGTGGAGATATTCACAAAGTAAGATTTACAGACTTTAAGATCATTCAGAATAATAGAAGTTAGTTAGAAATAACTTAAATACAATGTAAAAATTACTGTATGATTTTACATTTTGACTATAGATATGCTTTAACCACTTCAGCCCCGGAAGAATTGGCTGCTCAATGACCAGGCCATTTTTTGCAATACGGCACTGCGTCACTTTAACAATTGTGCGGTCGTGCGACACTGTACCCAAACAAAATTGACGTCCTTTTTTTCACACAATTAAAGTGTTTGGTGTTAATTGATCATCTCTGCGGTTTTTATTTTTTTGCGTTATAAACAAAAAAGAGCGAAAATTTTGAAATAAAACACAATATTTTGTACTTTTTGCTGTAATAAACAGCCCCAATTTTTTTTTTTTTTTTAAACAAATTTTTTCCTCAGTTTAGGCCGATATGTATTTTTCTAAATATTTTTGGTAATAAAAATTGCAAAAAGCGTATATTAATTGGTTTGCATTATAGTAAATATGACCGGCTCCTGAAAAGATGGATATCTCGGTTGTGGCAGCAGCTGCTGCCAACGTATATGTAGAGGAGCCGGTCGGTAAGTGGTTAATTTTTATGCTTTTAATAAAAATCTACGCTTAGATGGTAGCGCCCCCTGTTAAATTATTCTATCACAGCTTACCAATCCTTATGTGTGGTCGCTGTATTTCTTTTCTTTTTTGGCCTTTGTTTCTTGATTTTCATCTCGTGATCACACTTCTTATGCCCTGTACACACGATTGGACATTACGACAACAAAACCGTGGATTTTTTTCCGACGGATGTTGGCTAAAACTTGTCTTGCATACACACGGTCACACAAATCTTGTCGGAAATTCCGAACATCAAGAACGTGGGGACGTACAACACATACGACGAGCCGAGAAAAATTAAGTTCAATAGCCAGTGCGGCTCTTCTGCTTGATTCTGAGCATGTGTGGACTTTTGTGCATCAAAATTGTGTACAGACGCTCGGAATTTAAACTTGTTGTCGGAAAATTTGAGAACCTGCTCTCAAACATTTGTTGTCGGAATTCCGACAGCAAATGTCCGATGGAGCATACACACGGTCGGAATTTTCGACAACAAGCTCCCATCAAACATTTGTTGTCGTAAATTCCGACCGGGTGTACGCGGCATTAGGGTGTCTCCACTATTGATGGAGGAGAAATGGAGCCACCCTTGGACAACAGCATTGTCAGTCTGGGGAGACTAACAAACCGACTTCCAATTTGAAGCCAAACTCCAGTTAACGCTTCATAAACAGTTGCAGGAAACAATTTTGTTCCTTTTAGATTAAAGGTTTTACATAAATGAATAAAAGCTGACCACTGTATGTACCCTTGTCAGTATACCTCCCAACTGTCCCTGATTTGGAGGGACTGTCCTTGATTTGGAGCAATGTCCCTCTGTCCCTCATTCCTCCTCATTTGTCCCTCATTTTGGTCTGATCCATATAAAATGTATATAAAATGCACTTTTTATCTATCAAAAAGTGTAATCTAGCGCTAAACCTTTCATCTGATTTCTAAATTTCTGAATTTGTAAATTCCAAAAGCCAATATAAAGGAATAGTAGTGGTAAAAAAGCACTTGTGGGTTTAACCAATCTTATTTTTTTGTACAATTCTCCTTTAAGGGGGCGTGGCCAGGGTGTGTCCTATGCCTGCATACTTTTGCTGATAGGTGTCCCTCATTCCTAGAAAGTTGGGAGGTATGTTGTCAGTGAATGAATGAATGAATGACTTGTATAGCGCTACCTATGCAAACTGAACCGCCTCAGGGCGCTTTTGCCACTGGTGTCCATCTGTGGTATAGTGCGGTCCTTGCCCTGTGGGGTCCCGACACGCTTTGTCAGTAACGGTATGTTGTCAGTGGTAAATGGTTTGTCTCAACCTATGATCTATGTACTACCTTTTGCAGATGTCTGGACTGCTACAAGGAAGGAGATTGGGGGGTTTGGGAAGGGTGTAGTGAGTTAGTTTATATTTTCCTTTTTTTGTTTAAAGCAGAACTAACCCTTTAACTTTCTATTATGTTCTCTAAGAAATACAACATCACTGTGCGCCATCTTGTGGCAAACTTACAGATTTACACTGACAAGCCAAATAATCAACAGCTGTAATATGTAATCATTCCAAATTACCATTGTGATGGAAAGAAGTAAAGTAGCAGAATTAAACCCAAAGCAAACATTTATTATATTGTAGCTTACCAATTCTTAGATGTATTGGCTGTATTCATTTTCTTTTTTTGGTCTCTGCAGATGTAGTAGTTAGAGGATTGAAATAAATCATTTAACATTGACAGGGTTGCTTAATGCTTACAATGACCAGCTTTTACTTCTATAACACCTTTATCTTAAAAGGAAAATCAAACTGTTTTCTGTAACTACCGTATTTATTGGCGTATAACACACACTTTCCCCCCCTGAAAACAGAGGGTAAATCGTGCCTGCGTGTTATAAGCCGATATACACTTCTTTTTTTTTTACCGATGGGGGGGGGAGGCGTTGATCGGGCGGTCCGCCTCATTGGGAGGGCCGCCCTGCCCTTCCTGGCCCTGGTTCAGTAAATAGCAGCCCCCTCCCACACATCGTATCCCCGGTACCTGCAAGCAGTAGAATATGACAGGACAGGCGGCTTCATCTCTTGTGTACCCGGTCATGTGACTTTCCTCTGCTCATTGATGGTCACATGACCGTTCTCCTCCCGCTCCGCCTCCTCCTCGATTGTAGCTTTTGATTGGAGGAGGAGAGCAGGCATGTGACCATCAATGAACCAGCAGAGGAGAGTCACATGACCGGGTCCACGAGAGAGCGGTTTAATTGAGGCACACAGAAGCCCCCATCTACAATGACCGTGACACAGGAGGAGCTTCTCAACCCTAAAGGTATGCTGGCAGCGCTGTCCCAGGAGGCTTGTACTGTGCAGGGGGGTCTGTGTGCTGTGCAGGGGGGTCCGTGTGCTGTGCAGGGGGGGGTCCGTGTGCTGTGCAGGGGGGGTCCGTGTGCTGTGCAGGGGGGGTCCGTGTGCTGTGCAGGGGGGGGGTCCGTGTGCTGTGCAGGGGGGGTTGTGTGCTGTGCAGGAGGGTCTGTGTGCTGTGCAGGGGGTCCGTGTGCTGTGCAGGGGGCTGTGGAAAGCTTTTTTTCCTGAAACTTCCCTCTTAAAATCAAGGTGCGTGTTATACGTCGATAAATACGGTACTTATAAAGTGCGAGCTGGAGTTAGAGCTGCAGAATTCTGGAAAAAATGAGAATCCCATTTTTTTGGCTTAGAATAAAGATCCCGATTCTTGGCGTAACATCATCTTTTACATTATACAAACAATTGGTCCTAACGTTACTGTTTAGTTTATTTTTAATTAATTGAAGTGTATTTTTTCCCCAAAAAATTGTGTTTCACAGATCGCTGCGTAAATACAGTGTGACATAAAATATTGCAATGACCGCCATTTTATTCTCTGTGGACTCTGCTAAAAAATAAATATAATGTTTGGGGGGTCCTAAGTAATTTTCTTGATTTTAACTTGTAAGCAACAAGTGACAGAAAAAGTCTTTAATGGGGAACTGCAGTCTGCTCATATAATTTGTAATAAAACTTCTTTGCTATTCTGAAGCTTCCCTCCAACCAATTTGCATATTATTTTATATATACTGTGATTCTGTACTTGCCAAATATGCTGCATAAATCTCCCTCCACTGAGTCTGGCTGCAGCCATTTTAACTGTGGGCAGCTGAAGCTGCTGCCTGTTCACTTCCTGGATTTACAAAGACGCACCGAGGCACACCTCCAGCTCTGCAGCCCTCATTGGCCCTCTTATGACTCACCCCCTCCCTTCCTGGCAAACTCTCATGAGAGTGAGAGAGAGCGCTGTGCATGATGTCATAAGCCTAGTTTTTTTTTACCAGACAAGAAACAGGAAGTGGGCTGTATAAGGTATTTACTGGCAGAAAAAAAAATGTTTTACTATCCAAAGTTAAAACAACAAGGGCAGAAGATTTAATAGATGGAAACTTGATAAAATGACTGAAAAGCCACTTTAATATTGATGTTTGCTTTAAAAAATAAAAAAATAAAATTCTCCTTTAAGAAGATGTGTCCATTTTTTTTTCATAGAAATAGAACTTTCTTTTGGTGGTATTTATTTAATCACCATGGGGTCTTTTATTTTTTGCTAAATAAATGAAAAAAAAAAACGTGTTTCATAGTTTGTTATAAAATTTTGCAAACAGGTATATTTCTCCTTTACTAATGTGTGCTGATGAGGCTGCACTGATGAGCACTGATCAGGTGGCACTGATGGGCACTGATGAGGCGGCACTGATGAGGAGGCACTGATAGGCACTGATAGGTGGCACTGAGGGGCACTTATAGGAGGCACTGAGGGGCACTGATGGGCGCCACTGATAAAAAAAAAGCTGAATAGACGCTGCAACCTTCCCACATAGAAGCTCCGTTCAGTGCTCAGACCTTGAGGCTGCTGACACCTCCAACGTACCAGAATAAGAAAAGGTATGGTCGGCACTCAGGATGACATCCAAAATGGTATTTCTTTATCAAGTACATGTACAAAGCTGTAAAACACCCTACGCGTTTCGGACATTAGTCCTTAGACATGACTAAGGACTAACGTCTGAAATGCGTAGGATGTTTTACCTCTTTGTACATGTACTTAACAAAGAAATACCATTTTGGATGTCATCCTGAGTGCTGACCATCCCTTTCCTTATTCAGGTGCCACTGAATTGAGACACTGATGAGGAGGCACTGATGGGCACTTAATGGCAGCACTGGTGGCCACTCATAGGCAGCACTGTTGGTACTGCACTGATAATGAGGACACTGATAATCAGTTCCCTGATTATCAGTGTAGATGTCCCTTTCACACAAGCCAATTACTGTCTCTCCTCTCCTCCGCTGTCAGCAAGAATAAAGGAATGCCGATAACTGGCTTGTGTTTACATCATGATCAGATGTGATTGGGCACAGCTGATTATGTGATAAAAGGCTGCTGATTCACCATTTACCCCATTTGAGCGACAAGGATGTGGAATTCCCTTTCACAGGCGGTGGTCTCAGCCGGGGGGAATCGATCATTTCAAAAAACTATTAGACAAGCACCTGAACGATGGCAACATACAGGGATATACAATGTAATACTGACATATAATCACACACATAGGTTGGACTTGATGGACTTTGGTGTCTTTTTTCAACCTCACCTACTATGTAACTATGTAACCCCCGCTTTGTGATCAGTTGTGTCCTAAGAACACAACGATCACAGAGCGGGCCACCAGCACATTGCAGGGGGCACGATCATGAAAGGACATCATATGATGCCTTCCCAGAACTGAACGACCACGCTGAAGCAGTCATGCGCGGTCGGAAAATGGTTAAACCTAAGGGAGACCCTTGAGTGTATAGTTAATTTTATTCACAGGATTAAGTTAGCCTTTAAGGTGTAATCATTTCCAGAATTAAAACCACTTAACTGCTCTGTGATCCCAGTGTATTGCTTGTTTTTTATACAGATAAGAGGTTTTAGAGATTATTCTGATTTCTGTTGGTACCAACTTAAGAAGTGGGTAAAAGAACTCAGTTTACATGTGATGGTGACTGCATCTCCTGGTGACACTGCAATGTGATCTGGAGTCTATGGCTAGCCATACATGCTTAGACTTCTCTCTTTCTCTTGTTCCCCTGTCCCCTTTAAAGAGCATGGATGATTTGCTCCACACTGCTGGCCAGTGGCGTCGCTAGGGGTGGCTTTTGGGGCTATAGCCCCGAATCTGGGGCCCATAGCCCCGAGTCTCTGCAGGGGTCCCCAAGGGGAGGGGAGGCTCTCTGGGGACCCTGATGTAAGTGGGGGGCTCTCTGGGGACCCTGATACAAGAGGGAGGCTCTCTGGGGACCCTTATTTAAGGGGGAAGCTCTCTGGGGACCCTTATTTAAGGGGGAGGCTCTCTGGGACCCTGATTTAAGAGGGAGGCTCTCTGGGGACCCTAATGTAAGGGGGGGGGGCTCTCTGGGAACCCTGATGTAAGGGGGGGCTCTCTGGGGACCCTGATGCAAGGGGGAGGCTCTCTTGGGACTCTGATGTAAGGAGGAGGCTCTCTGGGGACCCTGATGTAAGTGGGGGGCTCTCTGGGGACCCTGATGCAAGGGGGAGGCTCTCTTGGGACTCTGATGTAAGGAGGAGGCTCTCTGGGGACCCTGATGTAAGTGGGGGGCAGTCTGGGGATATACACACTCACACACGTATATTACTGTATATACATGTGTATGCCCGCCCAAGCGTATGACTTTCTTTACTACGCTGCTATGGGCTCTAGCCCCAGATATTTTGTAGACCTAGCAACACCCCTGCTGCTGGCTATTGTATTCAGATAAAGACATCAAAAAATAGGATGGAGGTTTTTGTATGGCTCTGTATCATTGTGTGATCGAGAGATCTAGGTACTGCTGACAGTAATAACTTCCTTCATCATCTTCAGTCGCTCCTTGTATCGTCATTGTGAATTGAGTTCCTGATCCAGATCCACTGAACCTATCTGGAACCCCAGATGCTCGAGTATTGGCATAATACAAGAGGCGTTTAGGAGGTTCTCCTGTTTTCTGTATGTACCAGGCTATTAGCGCCTTCTCCAGAATAATAAAGATCTTTACTAGAAGTACATAGGATGGAGACTGTCTGTCCCGGGGACACAGAGATAGAATCCGGAGTCTGAGTCATCACAATCTCTCCACAGGATCCTGAGGATGGGAAGAGACATAATCGTTATCAATAGATTTCCTTATAGGAGGCAACAATATATAGTTAAAATTATCTATGCTTCCTAATAAAGCTCTAAGTAAGGATTTAGGTTCTGTTTATGATAAAATGGTGTCACACATTAAATAAAAAAAATCCCAAGGTTGTGGAAACTTTTCTTTTTAAACCAAAGTTATCTGATAAAATTAATCCCTTTCAATCCCCATTTTTCGGTTCTTAATTATTTTACATATGACCAAACTATCCTCATACCTTGGATATAGACATAGCAGACACAAAGTAGATATGTCAGAGGAAGCATCTTGATGGGTCTGGTCTGTCACTCACACAGATCATTGACCTTCATGGTAAACTGTTTATATAACATGAAATCTATAGGGAAATAATCTCAGAGTCTCACTATGCAAAGCAGGAAATATTCAAATATTACAGTTAATGAGAAGTATCATATCTCAGTGCTCAGTAGGATGTAGGAGAATGCAGTAATAATACATGCCGTGATGATTGTTACGTAAGATTTAAGAGAGTTTCCACTTTCAGAGAGATGGAAAACATTTACACATCTACCCACTGCTTAGCATTCAGCAAAATTGAAAGTTGTAATTTCCTTATAATTTTGCCAAAAACTTGGAGATTTCAACAAAACATTTCTATTACAGTGAAATGATTTGGTTTCAATAGGAAAGGTGAATTAACTGTGATGTTTGCTAGTGCAATAGAAATGAAATGGCTTCTGAGGGATCAGGAAGCTCCTTTAACCATCCTTGACCAGATCCTGTGCCAAACATGGACCCTCATTAGCCTCATTGCTTTACTATTTTCACAGAAAAATAAAAATTACCATGAAAAAACAGTAAAGAGGCTATATGCAAATAACTATCAATTGCACACGCAAAAAAGGAATTAAAATGCGAACACAAAGAACACTAAAGCTGGCCATACATGAGTCTGTTTTGATCAAAAAAACTGACCCGATTCCCCTATCCACACATTTGATGTGACTGGGGAAATCCTCCCTGCTATGTCATTGTATTCTGACAGCGGGGAGGCTCCTCTGCCATTAGGGTACACAGATCAATAGATCAAACCTATTGCCTGCGGCACTGATCGAGCAACAAAATACTGACAGGGATGTTGAACAGAAGTTGATTGGTAACTTGACCTCTGTTCAACCACAGTGATCACACATGGATCAAAATTCAGCTTATCGCTGCTGAACTGGCTGAATTTTAGTTATTAATGATATTGATGAAAATGTGCCCAATATTTGCCCAAAATATTCTGGTGAACATTCACCCTATGCATCAAGTCAAAATAATGGTAAAAAGATGGACAGGGAGAGGAAAGGGGATTGTTGCGGTACCAGGTAACAAAAGGGCACTCGAGGGTTTCAATAAAAATAAAAAGGTTTATTTAACAAAGACATAATTATACATACAAGAATAAATAAAAGAGTACCGGCCGGTGTGAAGTATAAAGAAAACTTCACAGATAGCGGGTAAAACATGTACAGAATATAAAACTTCAAGGCAACATGAAAAAGGCCTATACATAAATATAGGTCAGGGGTACAGATACAAATTTAGATGGAAATATAATCGACCGACATGTTTCGCCAACATTGGCTTCTTCGGGGGCCGTGGGGGTGATCTGTACCATAAATGAGGTTCACGTCTATAGAGCAAAAAAGAGGATTAATAGTACATAGATGTGAAATATATAGACTGAACTCTGTTCCCAAAGCGCCCATTGCACCGATGACTCCACCCCATGCCCCAAGAGGGCCTAAATCACATGATACATACCATCCAGCAAGCAGGTGGGCCCAGAAACAACACCACATGGACAATCAAAGCTCAAACAACTCGAAATTAAGACTGTAGGTAGGGGGTATATAGGACCTGGTGGAAAGAAAAGATCACTATTATAATGTTTAAATTGGCACCTGATAATAGGACACCAATGGGCTAACATAGCCTTCAGAGAGCTTACCCAGCAAAGAAAGTTTTTTTTTGCACCCCACTATACAAAAAAACTTTCTTTGCTGGGTAAGCTCTCTGAAGGCTATGTTAGCCCATTGGTGTCCTTTTATCAGGTGCCAATTTAAACATTATAATAGTGATCTTTTCCACCAGGTCCTATATACCCCCTACAGCCTTAATTTCGAGGACCCGGTCCTGAGCTACGTGACCGCGACCCCGGGACCAGCGGACCCGATCGCCGCTGGTGTCCCGCGATCGGGTCACAGAGCTGAAGAACGGGGAGAGGTCTGTGTAAACAAACCTCTCCCCGTGCTTCCTAGCGCGACTGACACTGATCGGCCGTTCCCTGTTATCGGGAAAGCCGATCAGTGACATCAGATGCAAAGCCACGCCCCCTACAGTAAAAAAAAAAAACACACACACTTAACCCCTCCCTGCCCCCTAGTGGTTAACTCCTTCACTGCCAGTGTCATTTACACAGGAATCAGTGCATTTAAATAGCACTGATTGCTGTATAAATGACAATGGTCCCAAAAATGTGTCTAAAATGTCCGATGTGTCCGCCATAATGTTGCAGTCACAATAAAAATTGCTGATCGCCGCCATTACTAGTAAAAAAAAAATATTAATAAAAATGCTATAAAACTATCCCTAATTTTGTAAACGCTATAAATTTTGCGCAAACCAATCAATAATTTTTTTTACCAAAAATATGTAGAAGAATATGTATCGGCCTAAACTGAGGAAAAAAACTTTTTTTATATATTTTTTGGGGATATTTATTATAGCAAAAAGTAAAAAATATTGAATTTTTTTCAAAAATGTCGCTCTATTTTTGTTTATAGCGCAAAAGATAAAAACCGCAGGGGCGATCAAATACCACCAAAAGAAATTTTGTTTGGGAGCCACATCGCACGACCGCGCAATTGTCAGTTAAAGCGACACAGTGCCAAATCGCAAAAAGGGGCCTGGTCCTTTGGCTGCAAATTGGTTCGGGGCTTAAGTGGTTAACATAGGGGCCATAATGGGAGGAACACCTCCCTTGATTGATCCAGATTGGGAGCAGCTGGTGCTGGAAGCAAGTCATCCTGCCAAATTGGCCTGAACGGTGCTTCAGTGGGTTTCCCCGATGATGTGGCGCCAACCCTGCCCAGAGGGTTAGATGATGTCACACGTTGCGCAACTGCTGACGTGCAAAAAGGTCAGACGTACGTTCCAGTCTGGAATGCACGTCATGTGGAAGCAACAGCGGGGCCCCAAGTGATGGAAACAACAGCCCCACCTCTCCCTGGGCCAAAGAATCCAGTCAGAAAACCGCTGGAGTCCTGCATGTCGGGTGATGCCTGCAATGACATGGGGGGGGAGGGGCACGGTGGACATCACTCATATGTAAGTGCAGCCACATGGGCCACCACAAACCGGAGCACACATGTGTACAGTAGCAGTGTCAATAAGGTACACAATGACAAGTGCAAATGAACAATGAACCAGAAGATAAATCATAAACATAAAAATAAAGCTATGGCAATGGTGTACACATAAAAAAGGGGGGTGGGGTGGGGGACCTCTATCTTTGGTTACATATTAAGTTCACATCTTCCTGATATAAAGCCTTGCAAGAGAGATTTAAAGTTGCATGCCTCATTCAGGCCTGGTGGTGAGGTGGCCCCAAGTTAAAAAAATCCATCAGAGTTAGAATTGTAGCAATCTTTTGTTAGAGTCACCGCCCCTGGGGTTGGGGTGAACCTGATCTAATGCCAAAAATATGACAATAGGAGTGGATTCCCTGTGCACTGCTGCCATATGCCTGCCCAATGGGAGCTCAGGATCTTTTTTATATATACTTGCCATATGTCGATAGATATGTTTGAAAAATTCCAATTTAGTTTTCCCTACGTAGAAGCACCCACACTCACAGGAGAAAGGTACACTACACCAGGGGTTTTGCAATTTACGTAATGTTTAGGTCTGAAAGCTTTCCCATTGGGCAGAGTGATGTGTGTACGAGTATCCATAAGAGGACAGTATGTACATCGCTCACAGGGAAAAGGCCCCCATTTTTTTTACACCTATAGCCTCTTACTTCTTACTTTCTCCAACAAACCCAAGCCCAAAGAGGAAACAACCTCACGTATTCCAGATGAAGCCACGTGCATTGGTGGCGTAACGCGTAGAGGTTGAGCCTGGCGGTGGGATTTTATCCTTTGGAATACTTGAGATTTACGCTGGATTTTAATATATGCCTATGTTTTATTCAATAAATGTGAGTGCACTTTATAAAGCTGGGTTCTGTATGGTGTGTTTTGTTGATCGACCCGGGTACTGCACTATTGGAGGCTGTTTTTTTCTTTACATGTTACCTATGAGCTGCTTGTGAACTGTGTGGAGCCACTCCAGAAGGAGAACCAGATCACTTTTAAAGGAACCTGAGCAGCATTATCTGATCCATAAGATCCCTGTATGCAATATTGTCCGTTTATGGGTCTAATATGAAGGTGAGCATGCACTTTACCTGGTGAACTGGAGCACAGGCTGGGAAGTGGCGGAACACTGCGTGTTTTATTCATGGAGCACCTTATTAAATAGAGACTTATGTTTTTTGCACTATTTCTCATGCCGCGTACACACGTGCGGACTTTTGCCGGCGGACCTAGTCCAGCGGACAATCCCGCGGGACTTTCCAGCTGGGTCCGCTGGACTTTCCGAGCGTGTGGACTTGCCCACACACGCACGGACTTCTCCAGCGGATAATCCGCCGGCCAAAAGTCCGCGGGACTTTTGAAAATGAACGGACTTGCCCACACACGGAGCAGTCCGTTCATTTCGAACGTAACTTCAGGTTACGTAGCTAGCGTAGGCAGTAAATGCCGCCGCGCTAGCTCCGCAAGCTGGCATGGATTTAAAGGGAATCCCCACGCCGAAAAGACGGCGTGGGGGTTCCCCCAAATCCATGTCAGACCCTCATCCGAGCACGCAGCCTGGCAGGCCAGGAAAGGGGTGGGGACAAACGCGCGCCCCCCCCCCCCCTGAGCCGTACCAGGCCGCGTGCCCTCAACATGGGGGGTGCCCTGGGGAAAGGGGGGCCGTGCGGCCCCCCCCACCCCAAAGCACCTTGTCCCCATGTTGATGAGGACAAGGGCCTCTTCCCGACAACCCTGGCCGTTGGTTGTCGGGGTCTGCGGGCGGGGGCTTATCGGAATCTGGGAGCCCCCTTTAATAAGGGGGCCCCCAGATACCGGCCCCCCACCCTATGTGAATGAGTATGGGTACGATGTACCCCTACCCATTCACCTAAGGTGTAAAATGTAAAGTACAAAAACACACACACTTTTGAAAAAATATTTTATTGCACTGCTCCGGGGGTCTTCTTCCGTCTTGGGGGTCTTCTCGCCGGACTCCCCCGCTCTCTTCTGCTCTTTTACCTAGCTCTTTCACGAGGGGGGGAGTCCGGCTACCTTCTTCGTCGTCGCCGCCGTCTGGGGGTCTCGATCCGCCTTCGGGGTCTTCTTCCGTCTTGGGGGTCTTCTCGCCGGACTCCCCCGCCATTTACCAAGCTCTTTTACCGAGCGGGCGAAGTCCGGCTACCTTCTTCGTCGTCGCCGCCGTCGTCTGGGGGTCTCGATCCGCCTTCGGGGGTCTTCCGGGGGTCTCTTCTGTTCTTGCGGCGGTCGTCGTCTTCCGCGCCGCCGGCGCCTTGTCCTTCTTCTTGTTCTTGTTCTTGTTCTTCTTCTTCTTCCGATGTTGACCCGTCGCTCTCTCTGCCCGGAATGCCTGTGCCGCTCTGCGCTGAGACTTATATAGGGGAATGGGGACAGGGTCACATGCACATGTCACATGGTGACCCCGCCCCCTTGTGTTGTCACAGTCCCGGAGGATGCTGGGACTGTGACAACACAAGGGGGCGGGGTCACCATGTGACATGTGCATGTGACCCTGTCCCCATTCCCCTATATAAGTCCGAGCGCAGAGCGGCACAGGCATTCCGGCAGAGAGAGCGTCGGGTCAACATCGGAAGAAGAAGAAGAACAAGAAC
Source organism: Lithobates sylvaticus (assembly GCA_028564925.1). NCBI lineage: Eukaryota > Metazoa > Chordata > Amphibia > Anura > Ranidae > Lithobates > Lithobates sylvaticus. The sequence continues at coordinate 727,692,200 of CM053026.1, forward strand.
AAGAACAAGAAGAAGGACAAGGCGCCGGCGGCGCGGAAGACGACGACCGCCGCAAGAACAGAAGAGACCCCCGGAAGACCCCCGAAGGCGGATCGAGACCCCCAGACGACGGCGGCGACGACGAAGAAGGTAGCCGGACTTCCCCCGCTCGGTAAAAGAGCTTGGTAAATGGCGGGGGAGTCCGGCGAGAAGACCCCCAAGACGGAAGAAGACCCCCGAAGGCGGATCGAGACCCCCAGACGGCGGCGACGACGAAGAAGGTAGCCGGACTCCCCCCCTCGTGAAAGAGCTAGGTAAAAGAGCAGAAGAGAGCGGGGGAGTCCGGCGAGAAGACCCCCAAGACGGAAGAAGACCCCCGGAGCAGTGCAATAAAATATTTTTTCAAAAGTGTGTGTGTTTTTGTACTTTACATTTTACACCTTAGGTGAATGGGTAGGGGTACATCGTACCCCATACTCATTCACATAGGGTGGGGGGCCGGTATCTGGGGGCCCCCTTATTAAAGGGGGCTCCCAGATTCCGATAAGCCCCCGCCCGCAGACCCCGACAACCAACGGCCAGGGTTGTCGGGAAGAGGCCCTTGTCCTCATCAACATGGGGACAAGGTGCTTTGGGGTGGGGGGGGGCCGCACGGCCCCCCTTTCCCCAGGGCACCCCCCATGTTGAGGGCACGCGGCCTGGTACGGCTCAGGAGGGGGGGGGGCGCTCGTTCGTCCCCACCCCTTTCCTGGCCTGCCAGGCTGCGTGCTCGGATGAGGGTCTGACATGGATTTGGGGGGAACCCCCACGCCGTTTTTTCGGCGTGGGGAGTCCCTTTAAATCCATGCCAGGTCACGGAGCTAGCGCGGCGGCAGTAACTGCCTACGCTAGCTACGTAACCTGAAGTCACGTGCTAAATGAACGGACTTGCCGATGAGCGGCAAGTCCCTTCATTTCAAAAGTCCCGCGGACTTGCCCACTAACGGCGGGATTGTCCGCTGGACTTCCAAGTCCAGCGGATAATTTGAAAACAAAACTTCAAACTTTAGTCCGCCGTACTTTGGCGCCAAAAAGTCCGCCGGCGCCCACACACGAGGGGATTATCCGCTGGACTTCAGTCCAGAGGATAATCCCGCGGGATTGTCCCTTCGTGTGTACGCGGCATCAGAATCACTATCTGAACACAATCATAAGTGAACTTTCTTTTGTATTTTTGCACAATTCAATTATCTTTCAACATTTTCCCTGGTTTATTGTTTGCACTAGCACTTTATCCATTATGATATGAAATGTGGTTTTATTTTAGTTATTTATTGCTATTTATTACATTATTTAATTAATTTGGGCAGCGCTACCACATATTTATTATTTATATTGCTGCCGATGTGGGAAAACATTTGGTGGTGGCAGCAGCAGCCTTACATTTTTCTTTTTGCATTACCGTTAGGTGGCAGCGCGCAGCCCTTTCACCCTGTTTTAACCCTTTAAACAACCGCTAGTAAGCCGTGATGGAAATGCTTTTTTGAAAAGCAAGTTTATGTATAAATGTTTTAAAATTGTACCTGTGCACATTGTTGTCTTTTCAGGTGATATTAGTTACGGTACATAATGCTAATATAGTACTTTAAAGACTTCTATAAAGCAAGTAAAAAGAGGAAGGAGGTTTTTGTACGGCTCTTTATCACTGTGTGAATGGTGCAGCACCGGTATACTGACAGCGATATGTGGCTTCATCTTGTTCTTCTGCTTTGCTGATTGTTAAGGTGTAATCATTTCCTGAGTTAGAACCACTGAACCGCTCTGAGATCCCAGCGTGTCTCTGGTTAATCTGATAGATAAGAGGTTTTGGTGATTGCCCTGATTTCTGTTGATGCCAACTTAAGTAGCTGGTAGAAGAACTCAGTCTACATCTGATGGTGACTGTATCTCCTGGTGACACCGCAATGTGATCTGCAGTCTGAGTTATTACCATCTGACCACAGGATCCTGAGGATGGAGGGAAAGAGGAGACATATATAATATAATAATAATTGATGCTTTATAAGTTATGTTACAGTCATTGATTTAATCTCACCCTGAATATAAAGCAGTATGAGAGGCAGCAGAACCCCCTGAGAACCCATCTTGATGTCTCTGCACTGACACACACAGACTACTGAGATGTCACCTGTACAATGTCTCCTATATAACAGCTGCAATCATTAGAGGGGAAACCCCCCGACATCACATATGTAAATCAGGAAACATGCCAATGATATAAATATAATATCTATTTATAGCGCATCATGGTTTACTTCTTCTCTTTATCTTTCTATAGTTTGACAATGTATAAGATGTTATGTTGAAAACGGTCAGAAAAAAGACAGCTAAAGAACACTGAGCTCAGGGAACAGAATAAAAAGACCAGGCTCGGGATGTCATACAGAATTTCAACATTGTCCCCATCGAAGACAAAGCTGGGAGGAGGTCCTCTAATACCCATTAGGTGAAAATGACCAATTTATCTGAGCTGAAACAGATGGAATGTGCAGGTTGAGCTGTACAATGACAAAGCTGGTGCAGGGTGCCAGGGCCGGTGCCAGACTATTTTGCGCCCTAGGCAAGACCAGCTACTTGCGTCGTCCCCCCCAATTTTTTTTTTAATTAATTCAGTAATTTTAGCACCAGAACTCCTGGTGGAGGGATGTGCAGCCAGGAGAGGGGGGGGGGGGGGTGGAGCCAAGTGGACGGATAGAGCCAGGTGGAGGGATGGAGCCAGGTGGATCAATGGAACCAGGTAAAGGATGGAGCCAGGTGGAGGGATGGAGCCAGGTGGATCAATGGAACCAGGTGGATGGATGGAGCCAGGTGGAGGGATGAGCCAGGTGGTGGGATGAAGCCAGGTGGAGGGATGGACCCAGGTGGATCAATGGAACCAGGTGGATGGATGGAGCCAGGTGAAGGGATGAGCCAGGTGAAGGGACGGAGCCACGTCGAGGGATGGAGCAAGGTGGAGGGATGAGCCAGGTGGATAGATGAGCCAGGTGGATGGATGGAGCCAGGTGGAGGGATAGAGCTAGGTGGAGGGATTGAGCAGGTGGAGGGATGAGCCAGATGGAAAGGAGAGGGGGGAGGTGCAGTGCAGCCAAGTGGCTACCTCTAATACCCATTAGGTGAAAATGACCAACTTATCCGAGCTGAAACAGATGGAATGTGCAGGTTGAGCTGTACAATGACCAAGCTGGTGCAGGGTGCAGAAACTATAACTGTATACGAAGAACTGTATGGCCGAGTTATACTTCAGGTCACCCTCCCTTTTTCTTTTTTGCCCATTTTATTTTTTTGTTTTTGCTTACTTTTTTCTTCTTTATCTTTTTTTTTTTTGCCTGAGTGTAGACCTATCATAATTCCAAACCTATTTAAATTTAGTTACTAAAAGTAAACAGACTGTTTACAATTTGTCCCAGAGGTTAGCGAGTGTGTTTTTTTTTTTTTTTTTTACTCACTTATCTTTTCTTCCTTAAAGTGTTACTAAACCCAGTAATATGAAAATAGTTCATCTGCCCCCCCCCCCCCCCCCCCCACCCCCCCCCCCCCCCCCCCCCCCCCCCCCCCCCCCCCCCCAGTGCCCACAGTTTATAAATCTCCTTTTTACATTAAAATACTGCCACTATATACCTTTTTCGCTGAACTGTAAAGTTTGTCCAGTGCTGAGTTTTCAGGTAGGAGGAGATTTCCACTACAGCCTGTATACACGCCCACATGTGTGATGTCAATATCATGTGACCTGAACAGTTCAACTGAAACAGGAAATGTTCTCTCCACTAATAAAGACTAAACTGAGCATGTGCAGGATGGCTACCCTCACTGTATTATATAGCCTTGCCAAGATAGACAGTACAGGAGGGAAGGATCTGTTCATATAGTGTCAAAGAGACTTTTTACACAATGCAGACGATTAACCCCTTAAGTTCCACAGTGAGTATAACAAGCATGCTATGCTGCATATACAGACTGATTTTACTGTTGTGGGTTTAGAAAAACTTTAACCTATTTTTTTCTCCAGAGCAATTTTTACGTTTGGCGATAACTTTGTTATTACTTAACCAGTTAGCAACCGGCCCATAGCCGAAAAACGGCTACAGGGCGGTTGCTTAACTCTGGGAGGCCGTTAATTAACGGCCTCACAGAATTCTGCTCTTGCGCGCCCCCCTGGTGCGCGCACTCGAGAGCATCCATGATCGCCGGGTCCAGAGGACCCGGCGGATCATGGATCACGGTAAACGGCCGCTCATCGCGGCCGTTTACCACGTGATCGCTCCGTCAAATGACGGAGTGATCACATGTAAGCAAACCGGCGTCATTTGATGACGCCGGTTCCTCTCTCTCTCCTCTCCTCTCTCTGTACCGATCGGTACAGTATGAGAGGAGAGGGGGAGGGATCGGTGGCAGCAGTGCTGTGGGCGGGGTCTGTAGTGCCCACAGCCTGCTCTGCCACCACCGATCCATCCATCCATGCTCAGCCATCCCCCCATACCCTGCAATACCCAGCAATAGCCTGCAGTGTATTGCTGGGTATTGCAGGGTATGGAGGGATGGCTGAGCATGGATGGATGGATTCTCTGCCATCCCCCCCAATACTGTGCCATACCCCCCTATACTGTGCCATACCCCCCGCAATACTCTGCCATACCCCCGCAATACTGTGCCATACCCCCGCAATACTCTGCCATACCCCCCGCGATACTCTGCCATACCACTGCAATACTCTGCCATACCCCCGCAATACTGTGCCATACCCCCGCAATACTCTGCCAACCCCCCGCAATACTCTGCCATACCCTGCGATACAAGATATACCCTGCGATGCCCCTCCATACCCTGCGATGCCCTGCAATACCCTGCGATGCCCTGCGATACCCTGCGATACTCCTACTGCGATATACTCAACCATACCCTGCGATACTCTGCGATACCCTGCGATACCCTGCCATACCCGGCGATACTCTGCGATACCCGGCCATACCCTGCGATACTCTGCGATACCCGGCAATAACCCCTGCGATACTCTGCAATCCGATACTCTGCGATACTCTACCATACCCGGCGATACTCTGCAATACCCGGCGATACTCTGCAATACACTGCGATACTCTGCCATACTCTGCAATACCCAACAATACCCTGCGATACTCGCTACGCTCAAAGCCAGGATCGTTTTTTTATTTTTTTATTTCAGGCTTTCCAGCCTAGAGGTGAGATGTGGGGTCTTATTGACCCCATATCTCACTGTAAAGAGGACCTGTAATGCCATATTCCTATTACAAGGGATGTTTAATTTTTGGGGGAAAAAAAAAGGGTCAAACTAAAATAAATAAAGTAAAATGAACAATAAAATATATATATATTTTTTTAAAGCGTCCCTGTCCCCGTGTGCTCGCACGCAGAAGCGAACGCATACGTAAGTCCCGCCCACATATGAAAACGGTGTTCAAACCACACACATGTGAGGTATCGCTGCGAACGTTAGAGCGAGAACAATAATTTTGGTCCTAGACCTCCTCTGTAACTCAAAACATGTAACCAGTAAACAAAATTAAAGCCTATGGGGATTTTTAAGTAGCGAAGTTTGGCGCCATTTCACGAGTGTGTGCAATTTTGAAGCTTTACATTTTTGTTTTTTGTAAAGCACAAAACATTTTTTTTTCCAAATAAAACACGTTCGAAAAATTGCTGCGCAAGTACCGTGCTAAGAGGAAGTAACGACCGCTCTAGGGTCTTTGCTCCTAAAAAAACATGTACCTGGGTAAAATGGTGCTCCCTGCATGTTGGGCCTCTGTATGTGGCCACACTGTGTAAAAGTCTCACACATGTGGTAACGCCGTACTCAGCAAATTTGTGGTATGCAAAGCTGTGTGTGAGAAATAACGCATAACAATTTTGTGAAAAAAAAAAAAAAAAAAAAATAAAAAGAACCTGCAAGGCAAAGGCATAATGAGCTAGTATGCATAGCATACTAGCTCATTATGAATGACTTACCTGAGAACGAAGCCCCCGAAGCGACCCTCATCCACGATCGGGTCTCGCTGCTCCAGCGCTGTCATTCGCTGGAGCGGCGATGACGTCACTCCCGCGCATGCGCACGAAAGCGGCATATCGCCGTGATCTCTGCATGCGCAGTGCGCCTGCGCGCCGCTGTCTACGGCGCATGCGCCGTAGACATCGATGCCTGTTTTTTTCTAAATATCTCCTAAACCATGTAGGTTTAGGAGATATTTATTGGACCTACAGGTAAGTCTTAATCTAGGCTTACCTGTAGGCCAAAGTGGTTTGTAAGTGTTTAAAGTGTTGGTTGAGAAAGATACAGCATTACTGCGGATAAAAAGTGCCCATTTTATTCTGTAATTTGTGCTGTCTAAAATTATGATTCTAGTACAAAGCATTGCATTGCACTTTTTTTAAATATGAAACATATTAATATATGTTAACAGTGTAAAAATACTAATGACTATAACAAATCACAACAACAAAAAAATACTAAATTAATTGCTAATAAAATAGAAAATAATATAAATCAGGAGGAAAATAATAATTAAACGGGGAAGTAAAATAAAAAGTTAATTAGGTCTGATTAAAGTAAACTAAGAGTTAAAGAGGTTGTAAACCTCCATTTGTAAGTTGCACCTATATGTAATCCTATAATAAGACTTACCTACAGGTACTGTTAATATCTCCTAGACGTGCGCCGTTTAGGAGATATTTACCTTGTAGTGCGCCAATGATGTCATCGGCGCATGCGCTGTGAAGAAACGGCCCTCTATGCTGTTTCTTCCCGAGCAAGTGCCGTGACTGACGGCTAACACACGAAAGTGACGTCACGCAACTCCGGGCAGTCGCAGAGCCAGAGTCCGCGGCCCTGGAAGAAGATGGATGCGGGCTCCAGAGGGGATAGTGTGGGCTTCGTTTGCAGGTAAGTGCCACATAATTGCCTAGTATTCCATGCATAGAAGCCCATTATGCTTTTACCTTGCAGGGGAAAAAAGAGGAAGTAAAACCCACCAGGGTTTACTTCCTCTTTAACCACTTCAGCCCCGGACCAATTTGCAGCCAAAAGACCAGGCCCCTTTTTGCGATTCGGCACTGCGTCGCTTTAACTGACAATTGCACGTCCGTGCGACGTGGCTCCCACACAAAATTGGCGTCCTTTTTTTCCCACAAATAGAGCTTTATCTTGGTGGTATTTGATCGCCCCTGCGGTTTTTATTTTTTGCGCTATAAACAAAAATAGAGCGACAATTTTGAAAACTTTTTTTACTTTTTGCTATAATAAATATCCCCAAAAAATATATAAAAAAACATTTTTTTTCCTCAGTTTAGGCCGATAAGTATTCTTCTACATATTTTTGGTAAAAAAAGTTAAGCCTTTACAAAATAGGGGACAGTTTTATAGCATTTTTATTAATATTTTTTTTTTACTAGTAATGGCGGCGATTAGCGATTTTTATTGTGACTGCGACATTATGGCGGACACATCGGACATTTTTGACACATTTTTGGGAACATTGTCATTTATACAGAAATCAGTGCTATTTAAATGCACTGATTCCTGTGTAAATGACACTGGCAGTGAAGGAGTTAACCACTAGGGGGCGGGGAGGACTTAGTGTGACTTGTGTGTGTGTTTTTTCACAGTAGGGGGCGTGGCTGACGTCTGACATCATTGGTCGGCTTTCCCGATGACAGGGAACAGCCGATTAGTGACAGGCAGTGTAGGAAGCGCGGGGAGAGGTTTGTTTACACAGACCTCTCCCCGTTCTTCAGCTCTGTGACCCGATCACGGGACACCAGCGGCAATCGGGTCCGCTGGTCCCGCGGCCGCGGTCATGGAGCTCCCGACCGGGTCGCGAGTGCGCTGCTGGCAGCATCCGCGCGACCCCACGGCTAGGCAATTAAAGGGGACGTACCTGTACGTGCTTTTGCCTAGCCGTGCCATTCTGCCGACGTAAATGTGCAGGAGGCGGTCGGGAAACGGTTAATAAGGGGTTAAACAGAGGAACATTTTATTTAAAAAAAAAAAAAAAAAACTTGATGAAAGAACAGAAAGATATAAAAGTAGCTTTGCTTTGCAAAGAATACCCAATCACATGCAAGGAAAAAAAAAAAAAAAAAATTTTTGCTTGCACATGATTGGATGATGGAATCAGCAGAGCTTCTGCTCATTTACTAAGCTCTGAGGTAACTGCTCTTACAAATGGTACAGTTCAGTTGCCTTTAGTAAATCTACCCCTAAGTAGACATGTGTGGTTCGTTTTGTTCCAAATAAAAATTTGTACGAATTTTTGTTTTTCAGAAATTCGGATGTATCCGAATTACAACAGTACCTGAATTTAAACAAATCCGAAATAACAAAAAAACATTCGGACGAAATTCTAATTCAAATAGTTTTCGAATAGTTTTTGAATACTTTTCTAATTCAAATCGTTTTCAAATCCGAAATGTTTTCGAATTCAATTTTTTTTCAAATTCTAATTCAAAAAGTTTTTGAATTTGAATAGTTTTCCAATTTCCAAAGAGATTAAAATAGACTAGAAAATAAAGGAATAGAATAGAAAAAAAAATAGACTAGAAAATAACAGAAAATAAATGTATAGAATATAATAGAGTAAAACAGAACAAAATAGAAAATAAAAGAACAGAATAGATTAGTATTTAATAGAAACAAATAGAATAGAATAACATAGAAAGAATATAACCATGTTCTGAAATTTGCATTTCAAATAGAATACATTTGAATTTGAATAGAAGAGAATAGAATAGAATAGAATAGATTAAAAAATAGAATAGAAAAGAATAAACAAAAAAAAAAAAAATAGAATAGCACAGATTAGATTAGAATATAACCGTTTCCCAAAATTCAAATATAATCAATTTGAATTTGAATAAAAAAAAAAGAATATATTAGAATAGGAAGATGGTCATATTCATTCTATTCTATTCTATTCTGTTGTTTCTTTCTATACTATTGTGTTTTTTTGTATTCTATTCTACTCTATTCTTTTCTATTCTATTCAAATTCAAATTGATTCTGTTTGCATTTTGGAAAATGGTTATATTATTTCTATTCTATTCTATTGTTTTTTTAAATTCTATTCTTTTCTATTCTATTCCAACTTCAGAAAATGGTTATAATCTATTTTATCTTTTTTTTTTTTTCTATGCTATTCCTTTCTAATCTATTCCATTCTATTTTTTTTATCTTATTTTGTTTTACTATATTATATTATATTATTTTATTTTCTGTTATATTCTTTTCTGTTCTATTCTATTTATTCTATTCTATTGCTTTATTTTCTATTCTATTTTATTCTCTTTGGAAATTAGAAAACAATTCGAATTCGAAAACTTTTCGAATTGGAAAGCGATTCGAAATTGATTCGAAAGCTTTTCAAATCGATTCAAATTAGAAAAATTTGAATCGATTCGAAAACGAATAAACTAAATGAATTCCAACAACAAATTAAATGAATGAAATTAATTTAACTACACAAATTTATGTAAATAATGAATTTAAACAAAACTCATTTTTTTTCATTCTGCACATGTCTACCCCTAAGTTGCTTACTCCTACTAACTTACCTACCTTTACTACTGCACTATATGCCAGGCGATTACCGATATCCTCCTGGCAGCGTTCACATGACATGATGGTATCTCTAATTTTATATATATATATATATATATATATTGCAATACAGTTCCTGTTTATCGCTAAAAATAAACCCTTTTACTATGGGGCCTAGTGGGCTGCCCCCTAGTGGAGGGGTTGCTCTCATTGGCACTGACAGTGAGCTGTTTTATGGGGGGGTGTTTGATAATATCAAAGGCTGTTTGAGGATAAGGTGACACTTATTCTGCCACCAAATATCCCCAACCATTAAACTAATGGATACAAAGAAGCTTCAGAGGTCACCAGATCTGGTTTGTCCCTTGGTGAGTGGTGCTAAGTGTAATTTCCCACCACCTTTGAGAAAGTGGAAACCCCCTTTAAAGCAGAACTAAATCTTTAATAAATGTAATTTTGTTTCTTGAATAACTGTGTTTCATAAACTGCTGTTCATAAAATGATGAATTCACCTTATTTCATCCCATGCTGTACATCACATCTGATCTCTTGTAGCCCCTTTTCTTTCACCTTTTGTCTACATGAACTTCAGCAACTGCTGGAAAATCATTGCTCAGGTACTCCAATGGTGGGATCACTTGGTATTCTGGCTGAGTACATACAAAACATGGAGCTCACAAAGTGAATTTAAATCCTTTGCAGCAATTCCAGAATATATTTAAAAGAAAGATTTTCTGCCTGGAATTCAGCTTCATATTAAGCTTTAGTGCCTGGGTACACATGCACTTTGTTAAAAATGTATAACAACTAGAAGTAAAGATGTTCCTTTCCATGAGCTGGTGAAATGAGTGAATTATCCATTGAGGTTTTTGTATAGTTGGGTAGACCTGTACACAACAAAAAATGTCATTTTGTTCAGTTTCCTTACGTTTTCCTGAATCGCAACGATTCGTAATTTCGTAAAACGTGAGTTTTCATATTCAGACTCGTTTGTATTTTCGTAACAGTTTTATTTTAGTTGATACAAAATGATTAGTAATTCCGTTTTTATTATTTATATTATATAAATATTATATTATATTTTTATTATTTATTATTTATATTATATATTTATATTTATTATTATTTTTCTTTGATTCGAAAATTCGTAATTTTGTTAGATAATAATTTTCGTTTATTCGGTACACTACTCGTAATTTAGTAATTGTTACTTTTGTGAGATTGCCTTTTTCGTTGAGTCGTAGGAAATAAAGAATAATAATCCTATGCTTGCTTTTCTAATAAATCCTGTACTTACTCCAGTCTACTCCCTCAGTCACCAGACCTGACTCAGTCTTCTCCTCAACTGAATCTAAAAAGATTCAGGATTGCAGTGTGACTCAGACTCAAAAGGCATAAGCTGATTGGCTAAAGATATTAAGTAAGATACATCACTCACTAATACACTGCCCATTCAAAAGAACGAGAACACGAAATTACGAACATACGAAATTGCGAACATACATATTAAGATACACTTACACTGTCCATCCAAAAGAACGATTCGAGAACACAAACAAAGGAAATTACGAACAGACGAAGAAACAAAATTACGAACAAACGAATGAAAATACGAACATATGAAGTTATGAACAAAGGATTGAAAATACGAAAGGTAAATCATTCGTTATAAATGTAATTTTCGTTCTTTTCTTTTACTGTTTCAGAGTTTCGTACTTTCGTAAATTTGTCCGTTCGTAAGTTCGTATTTCCGTGTGTTTGTTATTTTGCTTATTCGTAATTTTTCGTATTTTATTTTTTTCAGCTATTCGGATGTTCTAATTGATCCGAATGTACAAATACTAACAAATTCGTACGAAAATCTATTCGTTACGAACCGAATCGCACATGTCTATAGTTGGGTATCACTTTGTATGGCATTGAATACTCCCACATGCGGTAAGACCCCTTTCACACCAAGGGCGTTTTGCAGGCGCTATAGCGTTAGAAATAGCGCCTGCAATCCGCCCTAAAACAGCTGCACCATTGTCTGTAGTGTGAAAGCCCGAGGGCTTTCACACTGCAGCGGTGCGCTGGCAGGACGCCAGGAAAAGTCCTGCCAGCAGCTTCTTTGGAGCGGTGAGTTCCCCCGCTCCTCCAGCACTGCTCCCCATTGAAATCAATGGGGCAGCGCTGTAATACCGCCGGCAAAACGCCGCTATTGCAGCGTTTTTCCGGGGGTTTAACCCTTTCTCGGCCGCCAGCGGGGGGGTAAAAGCGTCCTAGCGGCTAAAATGCACTGCAAATCCGACGGTAAAACGCCGCTAAAAATAGCGGCATTTTACCGCCGACGCTATGGGTGGTGTGGTGTGAAAGGGGTCTAATAGTCAGCAGAATCCTTTTTTGTATTGAGCTGATTGTCAGGGTAAATTCAGTGCCATAATCTGACCCAACCAACCTTTTGGGAATATCGATGTGTGTAGCTTGCCTCAAACTTAAGAAGTCTGTATGGCTCACTTGGATTTATTTGGTGCCACCATGAAGTCCCATGCTGGACTTGCATTGTATATATATGTCTTGTCCTATGGACACCATCAAGCACTCCAGAGTCTTGGTCAGAGTGATCCTTTCGTTGGAATCTGGTGGAAGGAGAAGGTGGTGGTGTGTCTGGAGACAGTGGTGGCTTCTGATATAATTGGTGTGACCCCAGGATATACCTTGAATCTACAGGAAAGCCAGCCAGGGTAAATATTTTTGATTTTTCATATTATCTACAAACTGTCCATCTACAGTGCAAGACTGACATGCTCTGTCAGCTTACACAGATTTATACTTCCCTTGAGTTTTTTTCTATGCAAGATTACTACATTGTCACTGTTGTTTTTTTTTTTTTTCTGAATAAACAATTTTTGGGGAAAAAATACACTTTTTTGCATTAAAAAATAAGAAAACAGCAGCAAAGTTTTCTTTTCTATAATGTGAAAGATAATTTCACGCCAACTAAATTGATACCCAACATGTCATGATTCAAAATTGCGTCCGCTTGTGGAATGGCAACAAACAACAAACTTTGACCCTTAAAAATCTCCATAGGCGACATTTCTAAATTTCTACAGGTTATCAGTTTTGAATTACAGAGGAGATCTTTTGCTACAATTGATGCTCTCACTCTAACGATGGCGGCAATAACTCACATGTGTGGTTTGAACACCATTTACATATGCAGGCGCAAATTATGTATGCGTTCGCTTCTGCGCACGAGCATGGAGGGACAGGTATTTTACTTTTTCTCTTATTTATTTTACTTTTTATTTTTAAACTGTCCCTTTAAAAAAAAAAATTGGATCACTTTTATTCCTATTACAAGGAATGGAAAGCATGACAGGACCTCTTTAATGTGAGATCTGGGGTCAAAAAGACCACAGATCTCACATTTACACTTAAAAGCAATAAAAAAATATATATACCCCCCCCCCCCCCAAAAAAATGGGCTGATTAAAGCCATTGAGCGGAAGTGATGTTTGACGTCACTCCAGTCCTCCAAGGGCATAGAGTCGAGTGGGGTCCATCATTCCCTCACTTGACTTTCTGCCCATCAGGGCAAAGCATCGGATCATCTTGGACCGGGACACGGTGGGAGGGGAGTACTTCTCCCTTCCCTGATAAAAGTAATCTTGTGGCAAATGCACCACGGAGACCACCTTATCCTAACTTGTATGCAACTTCTATTTATATCAATGGGCTGAAAGTCGTACAAATACTGTAGCTGCTGACTTTTAAAATAAGGACACTTACCTGTCCAGGGTGCCCGCGATGTCCTCACCCGAAGCCGACCTGTCCCTTGGCTCCCGGGTGCATGCGCCGGCATCTTAAGTATGGGGCCGGACATGGTGTAGATCGCCGCAGATTCTGCAGCAATCTTTCACTGGAAGTGGGAGCAAATAACTGTATTAGACAGGTATCTGCTCCCCCCTCCCCCCTGAAAGGTGCCAAATGTGACACCTGAGGGGGGGAGGAACCTGAAAAACAGAAGTTCAATTTTTGGGTGGAACTCCGCTTTAAGATGGCCCTCATAGGGAATTTTGAATAGAGACAGAGAAACGCTGCTTAAAGCTAATGCAGCTAAACGCGCATTAACGCCAATGCAAAAAGCTACTAAAAGCTAGTTTTTACAACCGCTTTTCCCTGGCGTTGGTAGTGGCTTTGAAGCTTGTTTTTTTTCTAACAACCTGTGTTCATGAGGCCTAAAAACCCTTTAACCAGTTGGCTTGATTAATACCATTACCTTTTATTGTTGCAGGTGCTCAGCCTGACTCTGCATTACCTTATGACAATTCTGGTCTGGACTTTTACTTTATAGATCTACCCAAATGACATTCTGTCACCTTTACACTGTCCAGTCTACAATCACCATTCTTTTAGGAACTGCAGAGTTCATCAACACTTTATTAACATTTGAGATTACCTTTGGTAAGTTCCTATAGTAAACTTTCTATATACCTCCAATAGATGGACCTTGTTCAATGCAATACATATTTGCCCAATATCCTTGCGTATGATGATATTATTCTTTAAAACTTTATTCCTTAGGACTATACTCTCTGAGGAATATTATAATTATACTAATCACGTGTATCTTGTTACCAACGACCTGCATCTCCTGGCACATAACAGCCGCGGCGATGGGCAATCAGCCGCGGCGATGGGCAATGGTTGCCCGTGACCTGGGGATTATTTTACCATTGTTGTATATGCCTCTTTATTAACTACCGAGTAAGTCATTTCTATTATTATTTTGACTCAGCAAATTATATTTTGGGGGGATATTTATTATAGCAAAAAATAAAAAAGAATTGTCGCTCTTTTTTGTTTATAGCGCAAAAAATAAAAACCGCAGGGGCGATCAAATACCACCAAAAGAAAGCTCTATTTGTGGGAAAAAAAACGCGCAATTGTCAGTTAAAGCGACGCAGTGCCGAATCGCAAAAAGGGGCCTGGTCCGGGGCTGAAAGTGGTTAAAATACTGTCTTACGGTGCCTAAAAAGTCCATAGTCCCCGGCCCTTTCTTTATTTAATTTTATACTGTTTAGGACGTGGCACATTACTATCTAACTGTTATCCACAGTACCACGCTGTTTAAGGATACATATTTTTCTGTTTCAAACCCTTTAACCACTTCAGCTCTGGAGGATTTACCCCCCTTCCGGACCAGGCCATTTTTTGCGATACGGTACTGCGTTACATTAACTGACAATTGTGCGGTCGTGTGACACTGTACCCAAATAAAATGTAAGTCATTTTCTTCCCACAAATAGAGCTTTCTTTTGGTGGTATTTGATCACCACTGTGTTTTTATTTTTTGCGCTATAATCAATAAAATTTCGTCAATTAAAAAAAAAAAAAAAATATATATATATATATATATATATATATATATATATTTATTTTTATTTTTTTACTTTCTGCTATAAAACACGTTCAATAAAAAAAAAAAAAAAAAATCTAATTTCTTCATCAGTTTAGGTCAATATGTATTCTGCTACATGTTTTTGGTAAAAAAAATCCCCATTAAGCGTACATTTATTGGTTTGCGCAAAAGTTATTGCGTCTACAAACTATGGGATATTTTATGGATTTTTTTTCTAGTAATGGCGGCAATCAGCGACTTATAGAGGGACTGTGATATTGCGGCAGACAAAGCGGACACTAACTGACACTTTTGACACGAATACATTGATCAGCTTTAAAAAATATGCACTGTTACTGTACTAATGGCACTGGCTGGGAAGGGGTTAACATTAGGGGTAATCAAAAGGTTAACTGTGTGCCTAGCTTGTGTCGGTGCATTGTGGGGGAGGTGCTTTTACTAGTGGAAGGCAGGCATCCAAGTCCCTGCTTTGCATAAACACAGGATCTGTGCCTTCTTTACATAGGCAGATCGCAGTTCTGCCTGTGTACTGAACAATCATCGGGTGGCAGCGGACAGTCGTGCCTATGACTCGGAAGTGTGGGATCATGAATATATACGTGATTCTACGCACAGCGGCCGCCCTGTAGCCGTAAAGAGGTTAAAAAAACTTCTTGTAAGCCATGAAGGAAGAAATGCTTTTTTGAAAAGCAGGTTTTTTTTATATGTTTTTTTTTTATACTTTCAGATTACCTGTGTACATTGTTGTCTTTACAGGTGAAATTAGTTACATAATGATAGTACAGTACTTTGAAGACTTCTATAAAGCAAGTAAAAGAGGAAGGAGGTTTTTGTACGGCTCTTTATCACTGTGTGAATGGTCTACCACTGGTATACTGACAGCGATATGTGGCTTCATCTTGTTCTCCTGCTTTGCTGATTGTTAAAGCGGAAGTAAACCCATCGATTTAACAGTCTAAAAAAAAAAGGCATGCCGGGAATGCTAACTGCACATTGGCTGTGCTCTCAACCAAACAGTCAAACCATCCAATGGCTGGTGTCATAACGGATCACATGTGCAGCACTGTGGCAGTTGAAAATTAAACAGAGGCAAAGATGGCAGCTTCCTTGGCTGAAAACGATAGGAGGGTTTACTTCCACTTTAAGGTGTAATCATTTCCTGAGTTAGAACCACTGAACCGCTCTGAGATCCCAGTGTGTCTCTGGTTATTCAGATAGATAAGAGGTTTTGGTGATTGTCCTGATTTCTGTTGGTACCAACTTAAGAGGCTGGTAGAAGAACTCAGTCTACATCTGATGGTGACTGTATCTACTGGTGACACCGCAATGTGATCTGGAGTCTGAGTTATTAACATCTGACCACAGGATCCTGAGGATAGAGGGAAAGAGGAGACATATATAATATAATATAATAACAATAACAATAATAATTGATGCTTTATAAGTTATGTTACAGTCGTTGATTTAATCTCACCCTGAATATAAAGCAGTATGAGAGGCAGCAGAACCCCCTGAGAACCCATCTTGATGTCTCTGCACTGACACACACAGACTACTGAGATGTCACCTGTACAATGTCTCCTATATAACAGCTGCAATCATTAGGGGGGAAACCCCCCAACATCACATATGGGGGACAGGAAACATAGTTTCATAGTTGGTAAGGTTGAATAAAGACATCAGTCCATCCAGTTCAACCTGAGTGAGTGTCTACAATTGTCCCTATCCCTGTACATTGCATACTCACATCGGTCCCTACCCTCAAGAAGCCCACAATCCAAGGTCCCCATTCATATACTAGGGCCAATTTTTGGACAGAAGCCAATTAACCTACCTGCATGTCTTTTGGATTGTGGGAGGAAACCGGAGTACCCGGAGGAAACCCTCGCAGGCACAGGGAGAACATGCAAACTCCAGGCAGGTGGTGTCGTGGTTGGGATTCGAACCAGCGACCCTTCTTACTGCTAGGTGAGAGTGCTAACCACTACACCACTGTGCCGCCCTAATGCCAATGATATAAATATAATATCTATTTATAGCACATCATGGTTTGCTTTATTATCTTTCTTCTCTTTATCTTTCTATAGTTTGACAATACATAAGATGTTATGTTGAAAACGGTCAGAAAAAAGACAACTAAAAAACACTGAGCTCAGGGAACAGAATAAAAAGACCGGGCTCGGGATGTCATACAGAATTTCAACATTGTCCCCATCGAAAACCATGCTGGGAGGAGGTCCTCTAATACCCATTAGGTGAAAATGACCAACTTATCTGAGCGGAAACAGATGAAATGTGCAGGTTGAGCTGTACAATGACCAAGCTGGTGCAGGGTGCAGAAACTATAACTGTATACGAAGAAGTGTATGGCCGAGTTATACTTCAGGTCAGCCTCCCTTTTTTATTTTTGGCCATTTTATTTTTTTGTTTGTTTTTTTGCTTATTTTTTTCTGTTTCTTTTACTGTTTCAGAGTTTCGTACTTTCGTAAATTTGTCCGTTCGTAAGTTCGTATTTCCGTGTGTTTGTTATTTTGCTTATTCGTAATTTTTCGTATTTTATTTTTTTCAGCTATTCGGATGTTCTAATTGATCCGAATGTACAAATACTAACAAATTTGTACGAAAATCTATTCGTTACGAACCGAATCGCACATGTCTATAGTTGGGTATCACTTTGTATGGCATTGAATACTCCCACATGCGGTAAGACCCCTTTCACACCAAGGGCGTTTTGCAGGCGCTATAGCGTTAGAAATAGCGCCTGCAATCCGCCCTAAAACAGCTGCACCATTGTCTGTAGTGTGAAAGCCCGAGGGCTTTCACACTGCAGCGGTGCGCTGGCAGGACGCCAGGAAAAGTCCTGCCAGCAGCTTCTTTGGAGCGGTGAGTTCCCCCGCTCCTCCAGCACTGCTCCCCATTGAAATCAATGGGGCAGCACTGTAATACCGCCGGCAAAACGCCGCTATTGCAGCGTTTTTCTGGGGGTTTAACCCTTTCTCGGCCGCCAGCGGGGGGGTAAAAGCGTCCTAGCGGCTAAAATGCACTGCAAATCCGACGGTAAAACGCCGCTAAAAATAGCGGCATTTTACCGCCGACGCTATGGGTGGTGTGGTGTGAAAGGGGTCTAATAGTCAGCAGAATCCTTTTTTGTATTGAGCTGATTGTCAGGGTAAATTCAGTGCCATAATCTGACCCAACCAACCTTTTGGGAATATCGATGTGTGTAGCTTGCCTCAAACTTAAGAAGTCTGTATGGCTCACTTGGATTTATTTGGTGCCACCATGAAGTCCCATGCTGGACTTGCATTGTATATTTATGTCTTGTCCTATGGACACCATCAAGCACTCCAGAGTCTTGGTCAGAGTGATCCTTTCGTTGGAATCTGGTGGAAGGAGAAGGTGGTGGTGTGTCTGGAGACAGTGGTGGCTTCTGATATAATTGGTGTGACCCCAGGATATACCTTGAATCTACAGGAAAGCCAGCCAGGGTAAATATTTTTGATTTTTCATATTATCTACAAACTGTCCATCTACAGTGCAAGACTGACATGCTCTGTCAGCTTACACAGATTTATACTTCCCTTGAGTTTTTTTCTATGCAAGATTACTACATTGTCACTGTTGTTTTTTTTTTTTCTGAATAAACAATTTTTGGGGAAAAAATACACTTTTTTGCATTAAAAAATAAGAAAACAGCAGCAAAGTTTTCTTTTCTATAATGTGAAAGATAATTTCACGCCAACTAAATTGATACCCAACATGTCATGATTCAAAATTGCGTCCGCTTGTGGAATGGCAACAAACAACAAACTTTGACCCTTAAAAATCTCCATAGGCGACATTTCTAAATTTCTACAGGTTATCAGTTTTGAATTACAGAGGAGATCTTTTGCTACAATTGATGCTATCACTCTAACGATGGCGGCAATAACTCACATGTGTGGTTTGAACACCATTTACATATGCAGGCGCAAATTATGTATGCGTTCGCTTCTGCGCACGAGCATGGAGGGACAGGTATTTTACTTTTTCTCTTATTTATTTTACTTTTTATTTTTAAACTGTCCCTTTAAAAAAAAAAAGTTGGATCACTTTTATTCCTATTACAAGGAATGGAAAGCATGACAGGACCTCTTTAATGTGAGATCTGGGGTCAAAAAGACCACAGATCTCACATTTACACTTAAAAGCAATAAAAAAATATATATACCCCCCCCCCCCCCCCCCAAAAAATGGGCTGATTAAAGCCGTTGAGCGGAAGTGATGTTTGACGTCACTCCAGTCCTCCAAGGGCATAGAGTCGAGTGGGGTCCATCATTCCCTCACTTGACTTTCTGCCCATCAGGGCAAAGCATCGGATCATCTTGGACCGGGACACGGTGGGAGGGGAGTACTTCTCCCTTCCCTGATAAAAGTAATCTTGTGGCAAATGCACCACGGAGACCACCTTATCCTAACTTGTATGCAACTTCTATTTATATCAATGGGCTGAAAGTCGTACAAATACTGTAGCTGCTGACTTTTAAAATAAGGACACTTACCTGTCCAGGGTGCCCGCGATGTCCTCACCCGAAGCCGACCTGTCCCTTGGCTCCCGGGTGCATGCGCCGGCATCTTAAGTATGGGGCCGGACATGGTGTAGATCGCCGCAGATTCTGCAGCAATCTTTCACTGGAAGTGGGAGCAAATAACTGTATTAGACAGGTATCTGCTCCCCCCTCCCCCCTGAAAGGTGCCAAATGTGACACCTGAGGGGGGGAGGAACCTGAAAAACAGAAGTTCAATTTTTGGGTGGAACTCCGCTTTAAGATGGCCCTCATAGGGAATTTTGAATAGAGACAGAGAAACGCTGCTTAAAGCTAATGCAGCTAAACGCGCATTAACGCCAATGCAAAAAGCTACTAAAAGCTAGTTTTTACAACCGCTTTTCCCTGGCGTTGGTAGTGGCTTTGAAGCTTGTTTTTTTTCTAACAACCTGTGTTCATGAGGCCTAAAAACCCTTTAACCAGTTGGCTTGATTAATACCATTACCTTTTATTGTTGCAGGTGCTCAGCCTGACTCTGCATTACCTTATGACAATTCTGGTCTGGACTTTTACTTTATAGATCTACCCAAATGACATTCTGTCACCTTTACACTGTCCAGTCTACAATCACCATTCTTTTAGGAACTGCAGAGTTCATCAACACTTTATTAACATTTGAGATTACCTTTGGTAAGTTCCTATAGTAAACTTTCTATATACCTCCAATAGATGGACCTTGTTCAATGCAATACATATTTGCCCAATATCCTTGCGTATGATGATATTATTCTTTAAAACTTTATTCCTTAGGACTATACTCTCTGAGGAATATTATAATTATACTAATCACGTGTATCTTGTTACCAACGACCTGCATCTCCTGGCACATAACAGCCGCGGCGATGGGCAATCAGCCGCGGCGATGGGCAATGGTTGCCCGTGACCTGGGGATTATTTTACCATTGTTGTATATTCCTCTTTATTAACTACCGAGTAAGTCATTTCTATTATTATTTTGACTCAGCAAATTATATTTTGGGGGGATATTTATTATAGCAAAAAATAAAAAAGAATGTGTTTTTTTTTTCAAAATTGTCGCTCTTTTTTGTTTATAGCGCAAAAAATAAAAACCGCAGGGGCGATCAAATACCACCAAAAGAAAGCTCTATTTGTGGGAAAAAACGTGCAATTGTCAGTTAAAGCGACGCAGTGCCGAATCGCAAAAAGGGGCCTGGTCCTTTGGCTGCAAATTGGTCCGGGGCTGAAAGTGGTTAAAATACTGTCTTACGGTGCCTAAAAAGTCCATAGTCCCCGGCCCTTTCTTTATTTAATTTTATACTGTTTAGGACATGGCACATTACTATCTAACTGTTATCCACAGTACCACGCTGTTTAAGGATACATATTTTTCTGTTTCAAACCTTTTAACCACTTTAGCTCTGGAGGATTTACCCCCCTTCCTGACCAGGCCATTTTTTGCGATACGGTACTGCGTTACATTAACTGACATTGTGCGGTCGTGTGACACTGTACCCAAATAAAATGTAAGTCATTTTCTTCCCACAAATAGAGCTTTCTTTTTGTGGTATTTGATCACCACAGTGTTTTTATTTTTTGCGCTATAATCAATAAAATTTCGTCAATTAAAATATATATATATATATATATATATATTTTTTTATTTTTTTTACTTTCTGCTATAAAACACGTTCAATAAAAAAAAAATCGAATTTCTTCATCAGTTTAGGTCAATATGTATTCAGCTACATGTTTTTGGTAAAGAAAATCCCCATTAAGCGTATATTGATTGGTTTGCGCAAACGTTATTGCGTCTACAAACTATGGGATATTTTATGGATTTTTTTTTCTAGTAATGGCGGCAATCAGCGACTTATAGAGGGACTGTGATATTGCGGCAGACAAAGCGGACACTAACTGACACTTTTGACACGAATACATTGATCAGCTTTAAAAAATATGCACTGTCACTGTACTAATGGCACTGGCTGGGAAGGGGTTAACATTAGGGGTAATCAAAAGGTTAACTGTGTGCCTAGCTTGTGTCGGTGCATTGTGGGGGAGGTGCTTTTACTAGTGGAAGGCAGGCATCCAAGTCCCTGCTTTGCATAAACACAGGATCTGTGCCTTCTTTACATAGGCAGATCGCAGTTCTGCCTGTGTACTGAACAATCATCGGGTGGCAGCGGACAGTCATGCCTATGACTCGGAAGTGTGGGATCATGAATATATACGTGATTCTACGCACAGCGGCCGCCCTGTAGCCGTAAAGAGGTTAAAAAAACTTCTAGTAAGCCATGAAGGAAGAAATGCTTTTTTGAAAAGCATGTTTTTTTATATGTTTTTTTTTTATACTTTCAGATTACCTGTGTACATTGTTGTCTTTACAGGTGAAATTAGTTACATAATGATAGTACAGTACTTTGAAGACTTCTATAAAGCAAGTAAAAGAGGAAGGAGGTTTTTGTACGGCTCTTTATCACTGTGTGAATGGTCTACCACTGGTATACTGACAGCGATATGTGGCTTCATCTTGTTCTCCTGCTTTGCTGATTGTTAAAGCGGAAGTAAACCCATCAATTTAACAGTCTAAAAAAAAAAGGCATGCTGTGAATGCTAACTGCACATTGGCTGTGCTCTCAACCAAACAGTCAAACCATCCAATGGCTGGTGTCATAACGGATCACATGTGCAGCACTGTGGCAGTTGAAGATTAAACAGAGGCAAAGATGGCAGCTTCCTTGGCTGAAAACGATAGGGGGGTTTACTTCCACTTTAAGGTGTAATCATTTCCTGAGTTAGAACCACTGAACCGCTCTGAGATCCCAGCGTGTCTCTGGTTATTCAGATAGATAAGAGGTTTTGGTGATTGTCCTGATTTCTGTTGGTACCAACTTAAAGCGGTTCTGCACCCATTTCATTTAGTAAATCTCTTTGCCTTCCAAATCAGGCAAAGAGTACTAAATGAAATGTGTTTTTTTTTTTTTTTTACTTACCTTGTAATTGATGACTTCCGGTCTTCTGTCTCTTCGGGGGTGGGCGGGGTCTCTGCGTCGATCGTCGTCAGGCCGCACTGTCTCCTGGGATCTGGTGTCATTGTTCCCAGGAGTCAGTGCGGACATCTTCCGAAATCTCGCGAGATTTCGGACACATCTTCCGAAATCTCGTGAGATGTCGGCAGATGTGCCGTTACTGCGCACGCGCGAGTAACGGCGGTGCATGCTGGGCCATCTAAAGTGCCTGTGGGGTTTCACATGCCCACAGGCAAGATGGACCCCAGCAGACAAGAAGAAAATGAAGAATTGTATCGGAGGAAAACCGGCGGCGATCGAGATGGAAGATGGAACAGGTAAGTCCCCCAATTGAGCTATATGCCCTTGGCATATAGCCCAAAAAAAAAAAAAAAAAAACGAGTGCAGAACCGCTTTAAGAGGCTGGTAGAAGAACTCAGTCTACATCTGATGGTGACTGTATCTCCTGGTGATACCGCAATGTGATCTGGAGTCTGAGTTATTACCATCTGACCACAGGATCCTGAGGATGGAGGGAAAGAGGAGACATATAGAATATAATATAATAACAATAACAATAATAATTGATGCTTTATAAGTTATGTTACAGTCGTTGATTTAATCTCACCCTGAATATAAAGCAGTATGAGAGGCAGCAGAACCCCCTGAGAACCCATCTTGATGTCTCTGCACTGACACACACAGACTACTGAGATGTCACCTGTACAATGTCTCCTATATAACAGCTGCAATCATTAGGGAGGAAACCCCCCGACATCACATATGTAAATCAGGAAACATGCCAATGATATAAATATAACATCTATTTATAGCACATCATGGTTTGCTTTATTATCTTTCTTCTCTTTATCTTTCTATAGTTTGACAATGTATAAGATGTTATGTTGAAAACGGTCAGAAAAAAGACAACTAAAGAACACTGAGCTCAGGGAACAGAATAAAAAGACCAGGCTCGGGATGTCATACAGAATTTCAACATTGTCCCCATCGAAGACCATGCTGGGAGGAGGTCCTCTAATACCCATTAGGTGAAAATGACCAACTTTTCTGAGCGGAAACAGATGAAATGTGCAAGTTGAGCTGTACAATGACCAAGCTGGTGCAGGGTGCAGAAACTATAACTGTATACGAAGAAGTGTATGGCCAAGTTATACTTCAGGTCAGCCTCCCTTTTTTATTTTTGGCCATTTTATTTTTTTGTTTGTTTTTTTGCTTATTTTTTTCTTCTTTATCCTTATTTTTGTTTGCCTGAGTGTAGACCTATCGTTATTCCAAACATATTTAAATTTAGTCACTAAAAGTGAACAGGCTGTTCACAATTTGTCCCAGAGGTTAGTGAGTGTATTTTATATTTAGCTTACTTAGCTTTTCTTCCTTAAAAGTGTTACTAAACCCAGTAATATGAAAATAGTTCCTTTTTTTTTTCTTATTTATTTTACCTTTTATTTTTATTTTTTGGACTGTTTTAAAAAAATAAAAATAAAGTGTCACTTTTATTCCTATTACAAGGAATGTAAACATCCCTTGTAATAAAAAGCATGACAGGACCTCTTAAATATGAGATCTGGGGTCAAAAAGACCTCAGATCTCATATTTAGACTAAAATGACATAAAATCAATAAATACATTTCATTTAAAAAATGATTTAAAAAAAATGGCCCTTTAAGAGCTATGGGCGGAAGTGACGTTTTGACGTTGCTTCTGAATGAATGAATGAATGAATGATTTGTATAGCGCTGCAACTGCGAACTGAATCGCCTCGAGGCGCTTGACTGCTCATGTTGGGATGCCATGTATTAGAAGAGGTGGGTCTTGAGTTTTTTCCTGAAGGCCTGATGGTTTTCTTCCATGCGGATGTTGTTTGGTAGAGCATTCCATAGCCGGGGTCCCTGTACTGCGAATCTTCGTTCTCCCTTCGATTTGTAGCGGGCTTTGGCGATTTTGGTTTGTTGATCGAAGTCTGCGATTCGGTATGTATTTTTCTATTTTCTCACAAAGGTATTGAGGCGCATTTCCTTGTGTACATTTGTGGGTGAGGCAGAGGGTCTTGAATGTGATCCTGTCTTTTACCTTGAGCCAATGGAGCATCCTTGTCATGGAGACAGGTGGGGGCCATCTTCCCCTCACTCGCCTCTATGCTCAGCAACAGAGAGGACCGGATCTCCTCCGCCGCTGCTGATGGCTCCGGTAAGCGGCGGAGGGCACCGGTCCCGCCGACAATAAAAGTGATCTTACAGTGAATTCGCTGCAGAGACCACTTTTATCTTGTAGCGTGCGGCAGCCGCCTACTAATGACATCATTGCCGTTAGCAGCGGCATGCTGAGTGCGCCTTCGTGTCGCTTTCTACGATGCATGCGCCGTAGACAGCGGTGCCTATCTTCTGCAAATATCTCCTAAACCGTGTAGGTTTAGGAGATATTTCTTGGTTTATTTACAGGTAAGCCTTAATCTAGGCTGTAGGTCAAAGTGGTCTGTAAGGGTTTACAACCACTTTAACCATCTCAATACAGTGCATTTCACCTTCTTCCTGCCCAAGCCATTTTTCAGCTTTCAGCGCATCGGGTGCCCAGTGACACGGCGGGCGCGCGCTACCAGCGGCGCGCGCGCGCTCCCTGGAGGGCCGGAAAGGGGAGGACGTCATATGACACCCTCCCGCCACGAGAGCTGTGCCGCCTGGCCGTCAACTGACAGCCAGCGGTCGCAAAGCAGTTAAGATAACAAGGTAAAACATATATTATTGTTTTAAGGACACACAAGGCTTTCTTTTCATGATATTGTCTTGCAACAATGATTTTTTTTTTAATACTTAGACAATAAAACATAACAGAACTAAAGAAAACTCACTTTTTTTTAAGCAGTGTTAGTTGAAAAAGATACAGTGTTACTGCGGATAAAAAGTGCACATTTTATTCTAACATTTTACCTGTCTAAAATTATGATTCTAGTACAAAGCATTGCATTGCACTTTTTAAAATATGAAACATATTAATATATGTTAAAAGTGTAAAAATACTAATGATTAAAACAAACAAAAACAGCAACAAAAAAATATTAAATTAATTGTTAATAAAATAGAAAATAACATAAATTAGGAGGAAAATAATAATTAAATGGGGAAGCAAAATAAAAAGTTAATTAGGTTTGATTAAAGTAAACTAAAAGTTAAAGAGGTTGTAAACCCCCATTTGTAAGTTGCACATATAGGTAAGCCTATAATAAGACTTACCTATAGATACTGTAAATATCTCCTAAATGTGCGCCGTTTAGGAGATATTTACCTTGTAGTGTGCCGTTTCTTCCTGAGCGAGTGCGGTGCGGGAGTGACATCACGCAACTCCGGCCAGTCACACAGCCGGAGCCCACGGCCCTGGAAGGAAGAGGGGCTAAGATGGATGCAGCCTCCAGCGGGGACATCCCGGGCTTTGTTTGCAGGTAAGGGCCACATAATTGCCTAGTATGTGATGCACACTAGCCCATTATGCTTTTACTTTGCAGGGGAAAAAAGAGGAAGTAAAACACATCAGGGTTTACTTCCCCTTTAACCTCCCTGGCAGTATTCCGGAGTGTGGCTCGGGGTGAATTTTCAGTACCAAAAGCGGTAACCCCGAGCCACACTCGGGATTGCATCGCAGAATCCAGACAAAGTTACTTTCCTTGTCCCCAGGATCCTGCGATGTCTCCCCGCTGTGTGTGCAAGCCGTCCTCTGCTCGATTTATTACAGAGCCGGGCTCTGTTCCCTGCGAGCGTTGCAACACACAGGGACGAAGCACGCCGCCAAATTAAAAAATTTAAAAACACACAATACACACACAGTACACTGTAATCTTACAGATTACATTATTGTATCATATTATTTCACATCCCTTTTGTCCCTAGTGGTTTGTCCAGTGTCCAGTTTATATTATAAATACTGTTCTTTATGCCTGGAAACTGGAGATTGTCCATAGCAACCAAGAAGTGTCCCTTTACATCAAAAACGGTTTTAGACCAGCTAGAAAACAGCGATGAACGCTGGAAAGTCACGGAAAGGAGTCTTTCTTTCTTGGAAATCATCTCTGCTCACCCCTGCTCCGCGCCTTCACCACCTCAGTTCCCTCCAGTGATACCCCTAAGGGGTTAATCTGACCCATGTTGGCTCATTGCTGTTACTGCATAAAGAAAGATTATGTAAGTATTTTTGAGAGTGGTTTCAGGGGGTTTATCCTAGGCATTATTATCTATAATTACTTTATTCTAAACCTCCTTTCCGTGACAGGGTCAGACCTTACAGATATCCTCGCTACTACTATATTACAGCATTCAGTTTTCCACGTGCATGCTCCTGAAGAGTGCATGAATCCACGAAATGCATAGAGCTATTATATGCCATGTCTTATGCCAACTACTGTTTTATTTTATTCAATGATCACTTGTAACTGTGATTTGTATTATTGTGGTCAATTGTCATTGCTGTATATTTATCCATTGAATGGAAAACATTGCTTTCCTTGGTGTACTCATGATTACCCTCATGCAACTTACCATTGATTTTTTTAATAAACCTAAATGTTTTACACCTGCTTGCTTCATTTAAAGTCCCAACCCCCCAGTTGCCAATTACATTCATTAGATAGGGATGGAGGCAACCGACCTTACCCGGTCACAGCCTCATATAAAGTCCCAACGTTTTCTCGTTAAAACTTTTTCTTTCTAGAAAACAGCGATAATAAATTAGAATCACCCAAAGGGCCTGGTATGGATTTTTGGGGGGACCCCCATGCCATTTTTTTCAATGACTTTTATCTGTATTGCCGAGACCCGACAATTTATTATAGCCACGAGTACTTTTAAATGTCTTTTTTTCCTTTAGAAATGTCATTTTGTGCAGGGACTGTTCAAAACACGGGAAAAATGCGCCACTTTACAAACATACTATAGACACCCCCCAGGTACGACATTTAAAGGAATATTTCACTTTTATTGTTTCACTTTAAGCATTATTAAAATCACTGCTTCCGAAAAAAAGTCAGTTTTTAAAACTTTTTTTTACATTGATACATGTCTCTTAGGGCAGGACCTGGGTCCCCAAACACTTTTTATGATAATAACTTGCATACAAGCCTTTAAAATTAACACTTTTGATTTATCATGTTAATGTCCCATAGACTCTAATGGTGTTCCGGCGGCTTTCAAATTTTTCCCGAATACCGCATATTGTTCGGTGTTCTGCAGAACATCCGAACAACCAAAGTTCGGCCCGAACTTATGCTCGGGCCGAACTGTTCGCCTATCCCTACCCCTAAGTAGATATGTTCAGTACGATATATCCGAATTTCCGAATTGCAACAGTACCTGAATTTAAACAAATCCAAAATAACGAAAAAAAATTATTTGGACGGAATTCTAATCAAATCGTTTTTGAATAGTTTTTGAATACTGTTCTAATTCAAATTCAAAATGTTTTCGAATTCGATTCGTTTTCAAATTCTAATTCAAAAAGTTTTTGAATTTGAATATTTTTCCAATTTCCAAAGCAAATCAAATAGAATATAAAATAAAGGAATAGAATAGAAAAAAAATAGACTAGAATATAGAATATAACAGAAAATAAACGTATCGAATATAATAGAGTAAAAGAACAAAATAAAAAATAAAAGAGCAGAATAGAGTAGAATATAATAGAAACAAATAAAATAGAATAGAATAACATAGAAAAAATATAACCATCTTCTGAAATTAGCATTTCAAAGAGACTCATTTGAATTTGAATAGAAAAGAATAGAATAGAAAACAATAGAAAAAAAAATAGAATAGAAAATAATAGAATAGAATAAACAAAAAAAGAATATAATAAAAAAAAAATAGAATAGATTAGATTAAAAAGCATTTCAAAAATTCAAATAGAATGAATTTGAATTTGAATAGAAAAGAATAGATTAGTATAAGAAGATGGTTATATTCACACATCTATTGTATTATTTTGTATTCTATTCTACTTTATTATTTTCTATTCTATTCAAATTCAAATTGATTCTGTTTGAATTTTGGAAAATTGTTATATTTTTTCCATTCTATTCTATTGTTTTTTAAATTCTATTCTTTTCTATTTTTTTCCAATTTCAAAAGATGGTTATCATTTTTCTATTTTATTTTATTCTTTTTTTATTCTATGATATTCCTTTCTATTCTATTCCATTATATTCTTTTATTTTCTGTTATATTCTTTTCTATTCTATTTTTTTTCTATTCTATTGCTTTACTTTCCGAAATCGAAAACGATTCGAAATCGATTCGAAAGCTTTTCAAATCGATCCGAATTTGAAAAATTGTACTTAATTTTAAAACGAATAAACAAAACGAATTCCGAAAGCAAATTAAACTAATTTAACTACACAAATTTATGTAAATTACGAATCTAAACAAAATGAAACAAAAACATTTTTGTTGCTTATTCCTACTAACCTACCTACCTTTACTACTGCACTATATGCCAGGCGATTACCGATATCCTCCTGGCAGCGTTAACATGACATAATGACATGATGCTATCTCTAATTAGCAATGTGTTTTGCAATACAGTTCTTATTTATCGCTTACAATAAACCTTTTTACTATGAGGACTAGTGGGCTGCCCCCTAGTGGAGGGGTTGCTCTCATTGGCACTGACAGTGAGCTGTTTTATTGGGGGGTGTTTGAGCATATCAAAGGCTATTTGAGGATAAGGTGACACTTATTCTGCCATTAAATATCCCCAACCTTTAAACTAATGGATACAAAGAAGCTTTGGAGGCCACCAGATCTGGTTTGTCCCTTGGTGAGTGGTGCTAAGTGTAATTTCCCACCACCTTTGAGAAAGTGGAACTAAATCTTTAATAAATGTAATTTTGTTTCTTGAATAACTGTGTTTCATAAACTGCTATGTTGATGTTCATAAAATAATAAATTCACCTTATTTCATCCCATGCTGTACATCACCTCTGATCTCTTGTAGCCCCTTTTCTTTCACCTTTTGTCTACATGAACTTCAGTAACTGCTGCATGTAGTATATTGTGTCTAATATGTGTATGTATGTGTGTATACATGTGTGTATATATATATATATATATATATATATATATATATATATATATATGTGTATATATATATATATATGTATATATGTTATATATATATTTATTATATGTAGTGTTTTTATTTAGGCATTCTAAAGACAAGGTTATTCTAGGCAGACCGCTTTAGTAGCCGTTATCTAATTGCGCATATTAAAAGAGGGTTTGTTGGTCAAAGGACAAATGGCCAGACCAGAATTACTCCACATATGAAAGGGAACAGATAATGATTATCTTAATCTAATCAGTATTCACACATATCAAAGGGGGAATATGCAAGAATGTAAATTGGGGCAGCTTTATAATTACAACTATTCACAGCGTGGGGTTGTCTCCGGTCACTCTGAAAGACCGGGGCAGATCAAAGCATTTAATAGAAACGCCTAATCAAATTGCTCAGACATTCAGTGTGTGTGGGGGGGATATAACAGGACGTTCAATCTGTTTAGAAGTGTGTGTTCTTACGAAGGCACCCAAGAGTCACATGGTTCCATGGGGCTCTAAATATTACTAGCACTGTCGTGATATGAACTCTGTTGGATTTTTGTCATCTGTAAGACTGTTCTGTTTGGAAGTCAATAAAATTGTCTCTCTCTGGGAGAATCGGGTTTTGCTGCGGAGACAATACTTTTAATAACTATATTCCATCTACGAGGAAGGAACGATTATATTAGATCACTACATTGGTGCCGTTCAAGAGACCAGAAGAGCATTTTCAGGACTTAGTAACAGGAGTCGTTGGTGACAACAATCCGGTCTGGTGGTGACATAAGAAAATCTGATCTACAAAATTTAACAAGTTTTAAAGACCAGAATTGTTCTCTGGAGACTGGATCTTACAATCTGTGTGGTGACAGAAGGCCGTGAGGACCCAGGAAGGAAGTTCTAGGAAACCTAACAATTGGTAAGTGTGCCTTGTTCATTATTTTCTAAATATAATTTTTTTTTCTCATTGTATTTTTTACAATGGCTTTGGCTGTGTCTAGTGGGGACAATAGTACTAAGGGAGAGGATGTGAATATATGGCTGTTAAATTATATAAAAAGTCATGGGGGGCCTTACGAGATTCCCCAAGAATATAGACAGTCATGGGATTTAATGAAATGCTTTTTATCTGATAGTGTCTTTGATAAGAAAACAAAACAAATGAAACGTAAGGGTATCATTATTCAGGGACTACTGTCTTGTTGTACAGAATTAATAGGGGAGGTTAAAGAAAAAAAGCAGAAAATTCTGGAACAGACTCAGAGATATGAGGAGAAGGAGAAAGGGTTGAATGAGAGGATATCAGATCTCAGGTTACATGCTATCACTACTGGGGAGGCACTGATTGAAAAGGCTAAATTATGTGATGATTTAAGGCGGGTCAATGAGGAATTGTCAGTAAAAATACAAATTGTTGAGAAACAGTTGGAGGAGTGTAAACATGCTGCTAACATTGCTTTTGATAAATTGGCAGAAAAATCAAGTTACCCACATCAAAATGATACCTCTATAAAGCTTGATACCAAAGATTATAAGCCAATATATCCCTGGGGTGATTTACATGCAGCCCCATGCATACCAGCAGCTCCTACCACTACAACAACTGTATTGAACACTGACGATTCAAGTGAAATTAAATTGATCACAAAACAACTAAAACCACAGGAGATGGAAGCTATTATAAGAGAGATAGGTCAGGTACCCCGCTATGATGTAAATAGGTTCATGAAATGGTTTTGTGATTTGCAGAGAGTCAGAGACACATACAACTTGAATATTGAGGACCTAGCTAGAATTTTGCAGAAAAGTATAGGCAATGGATTATGGGCACGGGTTTTGCAAAATTGTGGCCAGCGTCATAAAACTAAGGATGTTTTAAAGGAATTATTGAAAGCATTGTATGGTGTGACGACATATGTGTGCTTGTCAGGAAAAATTAAGCAAATGAAGAATGAATGCCCATATGAACTTGCAGATAGGATTAGCAGTGTGATGGAAAATGTCATGACTGGGAATCCTGGTTTTGAACGTGGTGGTTTGGTTCATAGGTCAATGTTATTAGAAGCATTGGATGATGATGTCAGGGAAGGCATTTTATCTGTTACACCTGATCCTAGTGATTATAGTGATATCTTGGTAAGAGCGGATAATTTGTGGAGGAGAAAGTGTAGAGAAGACAGTCTTGCGGTTGATGCAGCTAGAATTTTTAGAGTCGAGGGGCAGCAAAATAGAGATGATTTAGGACCATGGAGAGGAAGATCTTATAACAATTCAGGTAGTTACAGGAGGCCAGAATCCAGAGAAAAACCTAGTAAACAGCCTTGGGTGCCGTTTAGTGAAATGAGAAGTGAAAGAGATCGTTTGCAGGAGGAGCTATATAAAATACAGGAAGAAATGAAAAGAATAAAAGCAGGAGGGGTCAAAGTAGCAGCAGTAGGAAAGGAAAGTGCTGTGTCCCCCTCTACCAGTCATTGTTAGGGGTTCCGAGCCCCCCACGCCCCTTCTTGCCGATTCTTAACCGATTTAACATTAGATTCCTGGGGGCGGCCCACTGTTGATGTAACATTAGGGGGAACTCGTGTAAATGCGCTGTTAGATAGTGGGGCAGCTATTAGTTTTAGTAAATCAGTTGTCCCTGGAAATGAGAAAATTAAAATAACAGGTGTCACTGGACATTCCATCGAAGCTCCTTTTGTGCGTGGTGTTGAGATGCAAATAGGGGGAGAAAAGTGGGAGTGTGACGTTGTTTGTGAAAATCAGGACATAATTGGTGCTGATGTCTGTGTACAGCAGGGTTTGGTGATTGATCTTGCAAACATGAAGTTGTGGATAATGTCGGAAAATGACGGATTGGGTCATGTGTGGCATCCTCCCATGGAATTGGTAACAGCAGCAGTGAAGCCCGTTGGTGTGTTACATGGAGATTGGGATCCCTGTTGGGATAGTCTGATGGGTGAATTTGAAGACATAATGGCTAAACATAAACAAGATTGTGGTAGGATGAATACAATGATTTTATTGGAAGGATTTGATCCTGCACCTGTTAAGCAATACCCAGTTCCGAAAGAGGCCATTAAACCTATAACAGAAGCTATAAAACAATTGGAGGCGCAAGGTACATTAAAAAGGGGTGCATCAGTTTGCAATTCGCCAGCCTGGCCAGTCATCAAGCCCGATGGGTCGTTCAGGCTGATGATAGATTACCGTGCCTTAAACAAATATGCTAAAAGTATGGCACCTGTGGTGGCAGCTTACCCTGAAATGATTGCCAAGTTGACACCAGAAATGAAATGGTTTACGGTCATTGATATCAGTAACAGTTATTGGAATTTACCCCTTGACCCAACATGTCAATACAAAACAGCCTTCAGCTGGGCGGGCCTTCAATATTATTGGACAGTTCTTCCACAAGGCTACAAAGACAGTGCAGCAATATTTCACTCACATATGAAAGAAGTGATTGATAAGTTTTCAAAACCTGAAAGAGTAATTTCATATGTTGATGACATTTTGATTGGGTCAGCCTCTATGGAGGAGCACAAGAACGATGTGAGTGAAATGTTATTGCTTTTGAGAGAAGCAGGTTTGAAAGTTAATCCAAAGAAAATACAATTGGGGAAGCAGGAAGTCCAATTTCTGGGTGTTACTGTAGCACAGTCAGGGCGGAGTATCAATGAACAAAGGGTTGAGCTAATAGCTAAACTACCTTTGCCCACTGATGAAAAAAGTCTGAGACAGATCTTAGGCATGACAGGTTTCTGTAGGGAGTTTGTGCCTCATTATGCATCATTAACAGAGTGTTTGTATGATCTGCTGAAGCAAGATGAATGGATATCTTTATGGGTTGCCCCAAAAGGTGTGAGGAAAGACATTCTTACATGGATTCATGGGTCCCCTGTTGGTGGACACCCCAAGCTTCCTTTAGCTTTAGAGAGATTAGATCATGTAGCATGGTGGCCTCAAAATAAACAACACATGCAGGACCATATCTTATCATGTTTGATGTGTGCCAGGCATGATCCCGCCAATAGAAAAAGGAGAGGGGCACTGATGAGGCAAGCTCCCATGGGACCATGGGAGAGAATACAAATTGATTACACAGGTGAATTTCCTAACACTGCACACCAGAACAGATATTTACTCGTTGTGGTGGATTCCTTCAGTCACTGGGTTGAAGCATTCCCTACCAAAAACTGTACTGCCACTACTACTGCAAGGATCCTGGTCAAAGAAATATTTAGTCGGTGGGGGATATCAAAAGTTTTAGACAGTGACAATGGTCCAGGATTTGTAGGTAATGTAATACAAGAGACATGTAAGCTCCTTGGTGTTATTCAAAAATTTCACATCTTCTATCACCCTGAGTCTGCGGGACAGGTTGAGCGAATGAACAGGACAATTAAAAATGCCCTTAGAAAGGTTGTAAATGAGCAAGGTACTGATTGGGATGAAAAATTACCCTTTGTTCTGGCAACTATTCGTTCCAGAGTTTGCAGGTCCATAGGCTTTGCCCCTTATGAAGCTCTGCTCGGCAGAACAATGAGAACGTGGGAACATCTGATAAATCCAGTCCCAGCAGCATTAGAAACTGTGTCATTATCCGAATCATGGGTAGAGATCTTAAAGGATCATGTGATTACAGTACATAAGGCTGTATGTGCCACTGATGAATGTACCCATAAAAGCTCACAACAGTGGTTTAATGCAATGGGTGACACTAGTGAATACCAAATTGGGTCTAGAGTAATGTTACAGGATTTTTCTGGGTTCCACCCATTTCCTAGAGCAAAGTGGAAGGGCCCTTATGCAGTAATAGATAAAATTGGACCCTCTGTTTACTTACTAGACTTGGGAGAGGACAAGTCAAGATGGAGTCATGCATGTCAGATCAAAGCATTTAAGGGAAAAATGGATTTGATGGATGTGAGCATTGTCTAATTTTCTTGCTGAGATTGTCTTTCAGGTCCCAGGAGTGAGGCGAATACCAGAAGACTACACCATAATGAAGACATCCCCCCTGGACAAATACAAGCCTTCTGTATTAACATATGTGTTGATAACAGCGTCAATCACTTTACTTCTTTGCATCACAAACATCAGAGTGAAAGAGTGCCAAGTTGAGGAATCAAAATGCTTCCCAGTGGGGAAATCTGATCGAAATAAAAGAAGTGTAATGGATCATACTACAGAACTTACTGTTTTAGAGGACTCGGAAGGCATCCAGATACATGGGGATACTGTAAAGGGCATAGTCGGGGGGTGGATAGTCGTTAGATGTGAGATCATGATGCCAAAATCTGATTACTTGATGGAATCTGCTGTTTGGACTTACCCAGAAGGAAGCGATCGTCACAGGAGTACAGATATAATATTAGTGGAGACAAAGAATGGACCACAAATGCAAATGACTTTAGAAAGGAACTTTACAATATTTAAGGAGGGTATTATATCCTGTAGCCCTCATGATGTGAAGGATGGAGTCTATGCAAAAATCCTAAAGATAATGGTCACAAATTCTAGAGACTGTCCTACAATTTTACAGTGGCCAGAACATGGACTTTTCCTTGAGCGGACTCAAAATTTAGTGTATAGCGATGTTTCATACTTATCATTACCATTATTGTTGAATTTTACATCATTTAACATTCCAGAAAGTTGCCCAAAATCAATGGGGTTATGGTTTAAAACAGTCTTTCAAACACATATAAACTTATTTTGGGATGCTACACAAGGGCTTAATTTTAAGAAAGTTTCAAAGAGGGATCTGGGTACTGATATCATATCAGGCCTCAGTTTGGGTAGTTCGATTTGGAATAGGGTTGATATAGAGAGTCTAAATATGAGAGAACAAAATTTTGTGGGTGGATTACAGCAGATACTGCTTAAAGGGGGAAGAGTGGATTTAAACGCTCTAGCTGAAATGAAAATAGATATTCAGAACATTCACACCATTGCTGCAGATTTGCAGAACGTTCAAATGTCGGTGAATGCATTGAATAAAACCATTCAAACGAATAATGTATCCAAGTCTATAGTTTGTGGTATTATAGGAAACTTGCTGAGTGAGCATCTGAGCCTAGGGCTTCAAGAAATCAAACGAGGAGAATGGCCAAGGATAATGAACTCAACTTTATTATTCAATCTTATCAAAGACAGTGGTGTTACTTGTAGGAACTTTGCCCTTGCTAATGTAAGGAGCCTGGATACTCTTTGTAATAAAGATCGCATCGGAAAGCAGGAAGTACCTCTGACCATCGACATCCCTACATGGTCAACAAAACCCTTACCCGTATACAAGATGATCGTTCTTGGTGAGGTGGAGGTGAGAAATGGCACTAATATACTGAAACAACTGCTACCACAAAGCAGACTCGTCGTCAAGGATAACCAAGTATGGAAAACCATGGACCCCAACTGCTGTACCAAACGTGCCCAGGCCTGGCTTTGTTCCTGTTCTTTTGAGCGGCTGGAGTACGTAGAGGGTTGTGCTGCTACACACTCTGGAAACTGCCTGGTTCGATTACAAAAATTTGAACCGGCCTGGAAGAGAATAATTCATGGAGAAGACTCGAGGGTCTGTGCATTGGGGGTTCCCTCATTCACTTGGCAGAAGCAAGTTCAGTGCCGGACACCTATCACAGGCTGGTGTGTGAACCTCACATATGGACTGTTAACAATCGGACAGGAAGACATTCAAGCCAATATCCACATGAATCAAGTATCTGTAAACATTGAGCAAACAGATCTTGGCAATTGGGACTCTATGATTTCTCCTTTATTTAAGAAAATTCCACCACTTACAGTTGAATTGGATACATTATTTAAGAGGGATAGTAGGAAAATTATAGAATTACAAGAACTGGTGAAGGAAAACCTCATCAGTTCTAATAAAATTGCTAAAGAATTTCAGGAGTCTTGGTGGAGCATACCCAATAACACTCTTTCTCACCCGCTATTGAGAACTCTTTCCATGATTTTTGTGTTCGTTCAATTTATATTAATATGTTTTTTGTTTGGTTTATATTGTTGTGGTAGAAGACAACTAAGAACAATCCAGAAAAATAAGGAAAGCATAGAGATGGCTTCAATCTTAAGAGCCAGGGATGTCTGAGCGGTTTGATTGTGAATCGATTCTGATTCGAACCGATCCAAGTGGGGGTATATGTAGTATATTGTGTCTAATATGTGTATGTATGTGTGTATACATGTGTGTATATATATATATATATATATATATATATATATATATATATATATATATATATATATGTGTATATATATATATATATATGTATATATGTTATATATATATTTATTATATGTAGTGTTTTTATTTAGGCATTCTAAAGACAAGGTTATTCTAGGCAGACCGCTTTAGTAGCCGTTATCTAATTGCGCATATTAAAAGAGGGTTTGTTGGTCAAAGGACAAATGGCCAGACCAGAATTACTCCACATATGAAAGGGAACAGATAATGATTATCTTAATCTAATCAGTATTCACACATATCAAAGGGGGAATATGCAAGAATGTAAATTGGGGCAGCTTTATAATTACAACTATTCACAGCGTGGGGTTGTCTCCGGTCACTCTGAAAGACCGGGGCAGATCAAAGCATTTAATAGAAACGCCTAATCAAATTGCTCAGACATTCAGTGTGTGTGGGGGGGATATAACAGGACGTTCAATCTGTTTAGAAGTGTGTGTTCTTACGAAGGCACCCAAGAGTCACATGGTTCCATGGGGCTCTAAATATTACTAGCACTGTCGTGATATGAACTCTGTTGGATTTTTGTCATCTGTAAGACTGTTCTGTTTGGAAGTCAATAAAATTGTCTCTCTCTGGGAGAATCGGGTTTTGCTGCGGAGACAATACTTTTAATAACTATATTCCATCTACGAGGAAGGAACGATTATATTAGATCACTACACTGCATATCATTGTTCAGGTACCCCAATGGCGGGATCACTTGGTATTCTGGCTGAGTACATACAAAACATGGAGCTCACAAAGTGAATTTATATCCTTTGCAGCAATTCCAGAATATATTTAAATGAAAGATTTTCTGCCTGGAATTCAGATTCATATTAAGCTTAAAGCCTCGTACACACGATCAGACTTTCCGATGGGAAATGTTCGATAACAGGCTGTTGGCGGCAAATCCTACCATGTGTATGCTCCATCGGACAATTGTTGTCGGACTTTCTGCCAACAAATGTTGGCTAACAGGTTTTCAAATTTTCCGCGGACAAATGTCTGTTGTCGGATTTTTCGAGCTTGTGTACACAAGTCTGTCGGACAAAAGTCCAAAGTACAAACACGCATGCTCGGGACACTTTTGACACGGATACATTGATCAGCTTTAAAAAATATGCACTGTCACTGTACTGATGACACTGGCTGGGAAGGGGTTAACATTAGGGGTGATCAAAGGGCTAACTGTGTGCCTAGCTTGTGTCAGTGCATTGTGGGTTTACACTTAGGGAAGCCTATTAGAGAACACCGCTCTAATAAGGTCCCCTTTTAAAGCTTTTTTTTTTTTTTGCAACTGCAAGGAGGGGGGGGGGGGCGGCGCCCGGGCGCCCCCAATCGACGGGCCGCCACTGGTACAGTACTTTGAAGACTTCTATAAAGCAAGTAAAAGAGGAAGGAGGTTTTTGTACGGCTTTTTATCACTGTGTGAATGGTGTATCACCGGTATACAAACAGTGATATGTGGCTTCATCTTGTTCTCCTCGAATCGAAAATTCAGAAATCTGGAAATTCGGAAATTCGAAAATTCGGAAATCCGAAATTTCTGAAATCCGAAATTCGGAAATCCGAAATTCGGAAATCCGAAAATTCGGAAATCCGAAAATTCGAAATTCGGAAAATCGAAAATTCGGAAATCCGAAAATCCGAAATTCGGAAATTTGAAAATTCGGAAATCCGAAAATTCGAAATTCGGAAATTCGTGATTTTCGAAAGTCGGAATTAACGAATTTGTCAAAATTCGTTAAAAAAAAGAATTCGGAACTAAACTAATTGCACATGTCTAGTTAGAACCACTGAACCTCTCTGACATCCCAGTGTGTCTCTGGTTATTCTGATAGATAAGAGGTTTTGGTGATTGTCCTGATTTCTGTTGGTACCAACTTAAGTAGCTGGTAGAAGAACTCAGTCTACATCTGATGGTGACTGTATCTCCTGGTGACACCGCAATGTGATCTGGAGTCTGAGTTATTAACATCTGACCACAGGATCCTGAGGATAGAGGGAAAGAGGAGACATATAGAATATAATAATAATAACAATAATAATTTATGCTTTATATGTTATGTTAGTCAATGATTTAATCTCACCCTGAATATAAAGCAGTATGAGAGGCAGCAGAACCACCTGAGAACCCATCTTGATGTCTCTGCACTGACACACACAGACTACTGAGATGTCACCTGTACAATGTCTCCTATATAAATGTGAAAAAGTGCAGCGCTCAGAAAAATGAGATAAAAAATGAGATAAAAAAATGTGATAAAAAAACTTGACCAATAACGGTAAAAGTGAGTGAATCAAGTCCTATTCCATGTGAATGGATACTGGTACTTGCGACAGTTTGAGTGCATATAAACTTATAAACAACTTAATTACAGTGCAAACCTAAACCAAATATGTGTTGATATATGTTAAATACATAAACTAACATTTGCAAAAAAATATGTGAATACCCAAATTATCTGCCCCATTAAGTGGGGGGATAAATTTAGTTCCACCAAGGCTTGATAACCCCAATCCAATGGGTGGCCCCATTCCGCGACATCTACAAAGAATGCCCCAGGGCATCTCCCCCTCCCGTAGGGGTGGTAGAAATCAAGTACAAACACGTTCCGGCCAGTCCAATGCCTGTCCCAGGGGGGATAGTCGTGACCGTCGTTTTGACCAGCGTCCCTCACGGGATGATTTTGGTCATTATTACGATCAACGTTCCCCCATAGGGCATTCCTCCCCACAGTGGAGATATAAGAAAGGCAAAACGCCCCAACGACGTAATAACAGGGCTAATCAACCTAGGGGACCCCCAGATGTCAGAGACAGGGATGATCATTATGGAGTGGACACCTTGAATCGATTTGACCCTTTTAATAGCGACACTAGGGAACACCTGAACCATATGATCCCCCAGCACTCATATAACCAGCCCCAGCTTGGCAGCCATTACCAACAGGGTTTTCAGGAGGGGACAAGGGGGGGCCACAAAAGAAACGTGGACGTAAGAGAGGCTGCAGAGGGGGGAAGCGCCTTAACCCCAAAAAGGAGAAGAACGTAGATACCAGTGGGATAATTAATCTGAGTACCAAACAACTCTCTAAGGATGAGCTGGTGACTCTGAGTAAAGGTTTAAAATTCGCCCCTCCCAGCAACCTTAATAGGTTCCAGACCTTTATCGATATTCAGAAATTTACCCGTAAGTTAAACATCAAAAGGTACTTAATAAGTAATCCAATTAGGCAACTAAATATGGAATCTTCGACCATTGTCCACTCGGGCCTTTCAAATGCCTCATTATTCAATCCACCTAACGTCTCAGCACCTAATATTAATGTATTTCGTGACTTGGTGATCAAAGACCTTAATGATCTTAAACTTAAACCAGCATTACCCCCAAGGGATTTTAAAACTGGTCTTGATCTTCTTTGCGCAAGTGGACCCCACCACACGGTTCAAAACTGAACTGGAAGAACTTGTAACAAAGGGGTATGATATGGGTATCTTGAATAAGAAGGAGAGTGAATTTCTGGTACCCTTGGTTCCTCGGCTGCCGGTAATTTACTCTCTACCCAAGATACACAAATCTATGGTGAACCCCCCAGGCCGACCCATCATCAGTGGTATCGACTCGGTAACATCCCGGGTCGGGAAATATATCGATCGTTATCTGCAGCCACTGGTGATGGGTACCCCTTCGTTTCTGAGGGATACTAAACATGTCATAAATGTTTTAGGTTCGCTCGAATGGAAACCCACTTATTTATTAGTAACTGCTGATGTTGCTTCTCTTTATACTGCAATATCGCATCATTTGGGTCTTGAAGCAGTTCAACATTTCCTCTCCCAGGAAAAAACTATTTCAATACCCCAACGCAATTTTCTGTTGGAGTTGTTGGAGTTTTCTATGACTCACAATCATTTCTGGCACGATGGCTCTCATTTTTTGCAGATAAAGGGGGTGGCCATGGGAGCCAAATTTGCCCCCAGTATGGCCAACCTCTTCATGGCAAAATGGGAGGAGGACATTGTTTTGTTTAATAGGCCATTGCAGTTGGTAACCTGGAAGAGGTTTATTGACGATATCCTATTCATATGGGATGGGGATGTCCCCTCGGCCCAACAGTTCCTTTCCCATCTGAATGACAATGACCGGGGAATAGCCCTTAGTCACGAACTTAGCCCCACGGATATACATTTTCTCGACTTAAAAATATCTATTGTTGAGAATGCTTTGGTGACTACCACCTTCTTTAAACAGACGGATCGCAATGGATACATCCCCCTGGACTCGTGTCATC
Organism: Lithobates sylvaticus; assembly: GCA_028564925.1. Classification (NCBI taxonomy): domain Eukaryota; kingdom Metazoa; phylum Chordata; class Amphibia; order Anura; family Ranidae; genus Lithobates; species Lithobates sylvaticus. The sequence goes on from CM053026.1 coordinate 727,733,386, forward strand.
ACAGTTCTTGGTTGGCTGCCGTTCCGAAAGGTCAATTTTTGCGATTAAAACGCAATTGCTCCAATCCCGCTGATTACACCAATGAGGCTTTGATCCTTAAAAAGAGGTTTTTGGCCAAAGGCTACGACGAGCCCACTCTGGATTCCATCATTTCAGAGGTGGGTGGGAGAGATCGTCTTCTGCTTTTGGCTGATAAACCTCAGGTAGCAGATAACACTAACTATGGACTGGCCTTCATCACGACCTTCTCCAGCCAACATTGGGCAATTAAGCGTATTATAAGAAAGCATTGGTCGATAATAAAAAATGAAGAGAGGCCCAACGTTATATTTAGGGGTGCTACCAGTGCTACCAGTCTTAGGAACACTATAGCTCCCAATGTCCCGGATCCTCCAAACAGGTTATCCTTTTTTGGGGACATTAAAGGTTTTTCCCATGTGGCAAATGCAGGGCTTGTAGAATAAATGCCCAACGTGGCAGGAGGTTTACTGATTTCACGTCTAGTGGAACAGGCTTGACATACCCCATACGCACGTTCATCACTTGTTCTACTAAATGTGTCGTGTACCTCCTCAGGTGTCCGTGCGGTTTGGAGTATGTGGGGCGCACCATCCGCATGTTGCACATCAGGTTGGGGGAGCACCTCACGAACATTCGTAAGGGTTATGATAAGCATAATGTCAGTAGACACTATGACTTGGTACATAAAAGGGACCCCACTGGTACCATTTTTTTGGCCATTGAGAGCTATGTCCCCCATTGGAGGGGTAGCAATGGCAAGCGCTCTATCTCCCGTGCCGAAACTAATTGGATACACAAATTAGGATCCCATGTTCCTGGTGGCCTCAACGTGGAATGGGACATCAACTGTTTTATTAATAACAGTTGATGTCCCCGTTCCAGCTTTTGGTTGAAAGATCTAGGCACTTTTTTCCATGTATCTATATATTTTCTTCTGATTTGCCATTTTGCCTTACCATTATCATTTATCATGGTCACTGCATGGGGTTTTGGCATAGACATGTGAATTGAGATATGGTCCTTTATGTTGATAATGAAATAATTTGCACTAAATCATATGCACTTTTATGCTTAGCATAATAATATTTTTTCTTTATCAGTAAATGTTTAGTATATTTACATGTGTAATAGGTGAAATATTGGTCAGAGGTCATACAGATGGAAGGCATAGGTGCTGACTATATAGGCACTTTTAATTTTTAATTTTTAATTTTAAATTTTCAGTTTATAGTTTTGTTATGCATTCCAAGTAAAAGGGGGTGCATTAACCAATGTATCCACTAGATGGCGCTATATAAAACTTCTAGCAAGTCTATTTGTCATTTTTCTTTATTTCATTAGTACTTTTTTATTTCGATTTTATCCCTGCTCTAATTTCATATCAGGCAGGTGATGCAGATTTCAACTATAGTCTGGCGGTGCTTTAATTAAACTTTTGCCCGCTTTTGTAATTTATATACACAGTAATTGTGTTTATGGTCTCACTAGGTACTTCCTGTGTCGCTTGTGATTGGACCCCAGTGGTTTCCTGTCAATTCTGACTGACTGCCTGTCCGACCTATAGCGCCGCTGTACTTAGCCTCAGACTACTATTTAAATGAATAGCGCGGAGGTGTGGGCGTACCCCTGATGATGTCACGCTGTGACTAAACGATCGTCGGGTAGTCACGCCTACACGCTCTGCGCATATGCGATCGCTTCTACACTCCCAGGCCAGGAGTTTTTATCTTTCTTAGCTACAAGGTAGCGAAACTGTTTTTATTTTTTATTTTGTATTGCTACTTATCTGTGCTGTACATTGGACCCATTGAGCCAGAATAAAGGCATCCCTTGTTTTAACATACTACACGATCCGGACCTTTTTTTGTTTTATTTTTGGTATCCCTGCGGGACTCTGATCGGACCCCCCAGAGGGGGTATATAGGCACTTGGTGGAGCCTGATGCACGTTCTGATGAGCGAGGAATAGCCCAGCTGATTCGCTGTACCTGGAACCTCGTTTGATGGGATATATGCGGTAAAGACCAGACATCTGGTAAGCCTCCTTTTCTTACTTTATATCTCTTGAAGGGAACTGCGAGGTCAATTTTAAGAAAATCTTATTACACTCAGAAGCGCTCTGTGTAGGAGACTGTCAAAGGCTACTGAACACTGAGGACTCTGTTTGATTGTTTTTTTTGCGTTTTTCACTGTATGCGATTTGGATGCACTTATCTGTTTGAACCTATAGATTTGGGTATTCACATATATTTTTTTTGCAAATGTTAGTTTATGTACTCAATATTCAGTACTGAGGACTCTGTTTGACTATTCTGATTGATCTTTTTGCGTTTTTCACTGCATGCGATTTGGATGCACTTATGTGTTTGAACCTATAGATTTGGGTATTCACATATTTTTTTGCAAATGTTAGTTTATGTATTTAACATATATCAACACATATTTGGTTTAGGTTTGCACTGTAATTAAGTTGTTTATAAGTTTATATGCACTCAAACTGTCGCAAGTACCAGTATCCATTCACATGGAATAGGACTTGATTCACTCACTTTTACCGTTATTGGTCAAGTTTTTTTATCACATTTTTTTATCTCATTTTTTATCTCATTTTTCTGAGCGCTGCACTTTTTCACATTTATTTCTATTTTTGGTTTAGTATCTAGAGCCATGGTGTTCAGCTGCTCTGGTTATTTCCTAATTTTTTCCGAGCGCAGATTTCTTCCACATTTTTTAATGTCTCCTATATAACAGCTGCAATCATTAGGGAGGGAACCCCCCGACATCACATATGTAAATCAGGAAACATGCAAATGATATAAATATAATATCTATTTATAGCACATCATGGTTTATTTTATTACCTTTCTTCTCTTTATCTTTCTATAGTTAGAGAAGCCCGGCGCCGCTAGGGTTAACAACACATAGGCAGAGGGCTGGCATGACTGTTAACATTGCAGTTAGTGGTGTTTGCAGTTGATTATTTGTAAAAGGGTTGGGGATTGGCTGGAAGTTAGTGCAGGGAGGGGTTTTGCAACAAGGAAGTGTAGCCCCACCCTCCCCTAGTCAGCAAAGCGCCAGAAAAGTTCCCGCCCTCCCTCCCTAATTTTAGGTAATAGTAAGTGCAGGTTGTTCTTTCTTTGTGTGTTGTGTGTCTGTTTTTGTTTTGTTACAGGCCAGGAACGGAAAATGTCATGGCAGTGGCTGGTGTTTGGTCTTTGCGGGTGAAGGAAAAGAGGTTGGAATGCAGAGTGAGGATCTGGTGGTGGTATGGGTCCTGAGGGTGGTAACTAGGGATAGGCCCGGTTTTCGATTCAAACCCATGTTCGAATCGAACATCGGCCGTTCGACCGCTTGTCGAGCCCAGAACTATATGGGCCGTTCGCATCAAATTTGTGTGATGCGGACGGTCCACAATGCACTGTGCCAGTCGCAGTGCATTGCTGGCTGATGATTGGCCAAGCATGCACTGTGACCCCGCATGCTTGGCCAATCATAGAGCCAGCGGCGAGGAGAGCAATAATTGGCCACAGGCAGGATGCCTGTGGCCAATTATAGCTCAGGGGGTTTAGTACACGCCCCACACTATATAAGGCCGCCGCGCCGGCGGCCTGGTGTAGTGTGTTCCGGCGTTAGTCAGTGGCGGTGTCATTGACATTATCTGCTGTGTTTCATTCTGCACTGTGCTACTGCTGACATTATCTGCTGTGTTATTCATTCTGCTGAGTGCTGACTAGGGATGGGCCCGGTGCTCGATTCGAACCCACGTTCGAATCGAGCACCGGCGTTCGCCCGCTCGGCGAGCCCAGAACTATTTGGGCCGTTCGCATCACATTCGTGTGATGCGAGCGGCCCGCAATGCATTGCGGCCGGCGCAGTGCATTGCTGGCTGATGATTGGCCAAGCATGCACTGTGACCCCGCATGCTTGGTCAATCACAGCGCCAGAAACTAGGAGAGCAATAATTGGCTGCAGGCAGGACGCCTGTAGCCAATTAAAGCTCAGGGGCTTTAGTACACGCCCCACTCTATAAAAGGCCGCCACGCCGTCGGCCCAGGGCACATGTGTTCCGGCTTTTAGAAGAGCAGTCTGCTGATTGATGTCTTCTTTGCTAAACCATTGCTGACTCCTGAGTCATTCAAATCATTACTGATCATTACTGATGATATCTGCTGCTGGGGATTAGTCTGGTGTGTGTGTGCTGTTAGTACAGCATTGCAGTAGCACCAATCGCAGTGCTGTTAGAACAGCATTGCACCCCAACTTCTGTCCCAACCTTCTGTCCCATCCCAGGCAGGGATTTATAGGAGCCATATTGTGTTTGTGTCAGCACACATAGGAGCTAGTGTGTGTGTTGTCAGCACACATCGGACCTATATTTTTTTGTCAGCACACATAGTACCTATAGTGTGTTTGTGTCAGCACCTATAGGACCTATAGTGTGTTGTGAGCACACATAGGAGCTCTATTTCTTCGTCAGCACACATAGTACCTATAGTGTGTTTGTGTCAGCACCCATAGGACCTATAGTGTGTTGTGAGAACACATAGGAGCTCTATTTCTTCGTCAGGACACATAGTACCTATAGTGTGTTTGTGTCAGCACCCATAGGACCTATAGTGTGTTGTGAGCACACATAGGAGCTCTATTTCTTCGTCAGCACACATAGTACCTATAGTGTGTTTGTGTCAGCACCCATAGGACCTATAATGTGTTGTGAGCACACATAGGAGCTCTATTTCTTCGTCAGCACACATAGTACCTATAGTGTGTTTGTGTCAGCACCCATAGGACCTAAAGTGTGTTGTGAGCACACATAGGACCTATATTTTTTCGTCAGCACACATAGTACCTATAGTGTGTTTGTGTCAGCACCCATAGGACCTATAGTGTGTTGTGAGCACACATAGGACCTATATATTTTTGTCAGCACACATAGTACCTATAGTGTGTTTGTGTCAGCACCCATAGGACCTATAATGTGTTGTGAGCACACATAGGACCTATATTTTTTTGTCAGCCCACATAGTACCTATAGTGTGTTTGTGTCAGCACCGATAGGACCTATAGTGTGTTGTGAGCACACATAGGAGCTCTATTTCTTCGTCAGCACACATAGTACCTATAGTGTGTTTGTGTCAGCACCCATAGGACCTATAGTGTGTTGTGAGCACACATAGGAGCTCTATTTCTTCGTCAGCACACATAGTACCTATAGTGTGTTTGTGTCAGCACCCATAGGACCTATAGTGTGTTGTGAGCACACATAGGAGCTCTATTTCTTCGTCAGCACACATAGTACCTATAGTGTGTTTGTGTCAGCACCCATAGGACCTATAGTGTGTTGTGAGCACACATAGGACCTATATTTTTTTGTCAGCACACATAGTACCTATAGTGTGTTTGTGTCAGCACCCATAGGACCTATAGTGTGTTGTGAGCACACATAGGAGCTCTATTTTTTTGTCAGCACACATAGGAGCTATAGTGTGTTGTCAGCACACATAGGAGCTATAGTGTGTTTGTGTCAGCACACATAGGAGCTAGTGTGTGTGTGTGTGTCAGCACACATAGGAGCTAGTGTGTGTGTTTGTCAGCACACATAGGAGCTAGTGTGTGTGTGTGTGTCAGCACACATAGGAGCTAGTGTGTATGTGTGTCAGCCCAGTTCTTGTCATCTAAGGCAGCCTCTATCTGCCATAGGGCCCTGTTGCTGTCATCTAAGGCATCCATCTGCAGGAGTTAGTGTGTGTGCTGTGTGACTCAAGCACAATATACACTACCCACTACAATGGCTGGAAGACCGCCAAGGAGAGGCAGACATTCCCGAGGCAAGAACACATGGCAAGCAGGCTCTGTTTCTAGAGACAACAGTGCTGGTCCTGGACGTGGTCATGCATCGTCATCAGCACGTGGCCATGGGACACGCTTGTCTTTGTTTTCGGCAGCTGGACATGTTGAGCCGCATCATGCCGAAGGCTTGGTAGAATGGATGACCAAGCCCTCCTCATCTTCCTCATCCTCTCTCACCCAGGCTCAGGGTACTGGCAGGGCAGCTGCCAACGCGTACTCAATGGCATCATCAGGCACCCCTTCCCTAGACCCACCATGTCCTCCTGAGGAGTCCCCCGAACTGTTTGAGCACAGTGTTGGGTACATGCTCCAGGAGGATGCCCAACGATTTGAAGGCTCGGATGATGATACCCAGCTTGAGGAAGGCAGTAGTGTGCGCGCAGAGAGAGGGGATGCTGAAGGACAGCAATCTGGCAGTAATGTTCCACCAGCTGCAGCTTACTGCCAGGTTTGCTCTAGTGGTGAAGAGGGAGGGGATGATGAGGTCACTGACTCCACGTGGGTGCCTGAAGGGAGAGAGGAGGAGGAGGAGGATGCGGCGGCACATGTCCAAAGAGGCAGGATGCCCCCTGGAGGCCAGCTAAAGGCCAGCACACCAACTGAATCACACCGCAGAGCTCCGCCTGTGCAGGGCGCTGCCTCTGCACGTTATCACAAAAGTTCTTTGGTGTGGGCCTTTTTTGAGACGAGTGCATCAGATCGCACCACTGCTATTTGCAATATTTGTCTCAAGCGTATCTCGCGTGGCCAAAACATCAGCCGCTTGGGCACCACAAGCATGACCAGACATATGTCGACCTGCCATGCAGCTCGTTGGCAAGCGCACATTAAAGACCCACACCAAAGAACAAAGCGGACCTCTTCTTGCTCCTCATCAGCTGGGATCTCCATCCCCACTATATCTTCAGTCCTCTCTGAAAGCTGCTCTGAGAGGACTGAAGGTGTAGAATTAGGTGTGTCACAACCAAGTACTTGCAGTACACCGACGTCCGATTGTAGCAGGCAAATTTCCCTGCCCCAGCTGCTGGACCGTCGAAAGAAGTATACTCCCAGCTCTCCACATGTCCAGCGGTTGAATGCTAGCTTGGCTAAATTGCTAGCACTTCAACTGCTGCCTTTTCAGTTGGTAGACTCGGCCCCCTTCCGTGAGTTTGTTCAATGTGCGGTTCCTCAGTGGCAGGTTCCCAAACGCCACTTTCTCTCACGGAAGGCGATTCCGTCTCTCTACCGGCATGTGGAAGGCAATGTCCATGCCTCGCTGGACAGGGCGGTCAGCGGTAAGGTGCATATTACCGCTGACTCATGGTCCAGCAGGCATGGACAGGGACGTTATCTGTCTTTCACGGCCCATTGGGTCACTCTATTGGAAGCTGGGAGAGATGCAGGACCAGTAGTGTTGGAGGATGTTCCGCCACCACGCCTCCAAAATGCTACTACTGGTTGTGACACACCTCTCTCCTCCACCCCCTCCTCTTCTTCTACCTCCATGGCCTCTTCGAGTGCTCTGTCCTCGGAACCAGCGGTGCTCCGTAGGCGTACAAGGGGCTACGCGAGTACGCAGGCAAAAAGATGCCATGCCGTGCTTGCGCTGGTGTGTTTGGGGGACAGGAGCCACACTGGGGCAGAGGTTCTGGCAGCTCTGCAGGGGCAGGCCGAGAGGTGGTTGACGCCACGCCAGCTTAAGCCAGGAATGGTGGTTTCTGACAATGGCACCATCCTCCTCTCCGCCCTGCGACAGGGGCAGCTCACCCATGTGCCCTGTATGGCTCACGTCCTCAACCTGGTGGTGCAGCGGTTCTTGGGCAGGTACCCAGGCTTACAGGATGTCCTGAGGCAGGCCAGGAAAGTCTGTGTGCATTTCCGCCGATCGTATAATGCCAGTGCTCGGCTGGCTGAGCTGCAAAAGGAGCTGAACCTGCCCAAGAACCGCCTAATATGTGACATGCCCACCAGGTGGAACTCAACGTTGGCCATGCTGCAGCGACTGCACACGCAGCAGAGGGCCATCAATGAGTACCTTTGCGACTACGGCACCAGGACAAGGTCAGGGGAGCTTGGCTTTTTTTCCCCACGCCAGTGGAGCATGATCAGGGATGCATGCACTGTCCTCTCACCATTTGAGGAGGCCACGAGGATGGTGAGCAGTGACAGTGCATGCATCAGTGACACTGTACCTCTTGTCCACCTGTTGAAGCATACGCTGCGTGGGATAATGGACAGGGCACTTGAGGCAGAACAGAGGCAGGAAGAGGAGGACTTCCTTGCCTCTCAAGGCCCCCTTTATCCAGACAGTGTTCCTTCTGTCCCACCCATCACACATGAGGAGGATGAGGAGGAGGAGGAGGAGGAGGAGGAGGATTGTGTGAGCATGGAGGTGGAGCCTGGCACTCAGCATCAGCAGCAGCAGTCTTTTAGGGATGATGTACAGTCCCAACAAACCAGTGGACTTGTACGTGGCTGGGAGGAGGTGGCTGGCGATCATGTCATCCTCAGTGACCCAGAAGACTCCGGACCGAATGCCTCAGCTAACCTACGTTGTATGGCCTCCCTGATCCTGCAAAGCCTGCGGAAGGATCCTTGTTTTCTTCGAATCAAGGAGAGGGACCATTACTGGCTGGCCACTCTCCTTGATCCACGGTACAAGGGTAAGGTTGCGGACCTTATCTTGCCGTCGCAGAGGGAGCAGAGGATGAGACATCTCAGGGAGGCCTTGCAGAGAGGTCTGGGCAACGCGTTCCCAGAAACTGGGAGGTTACAAACTCCTGGTCCTGGACGACGAGTTGCTGAGGCTTCGGTCAGTAGCAGAAGGAGCGGTGGGGAAGGTGGACGTCTGACCGATGCGTTCAGACAATTTTTTAGTCCGCAGCCCCAAGGTATGATCGGTTCCAGCAACCATCGCCAGCGTCTGATATACATGGTGCAGGAATACCTAGGGGCAAGGTCAGACTTGGACACCTTTCCCACCGAAAATCCTCTGGCTTACTGGGTCTTGAGGATGGATCACTGGCCAGAGCTTGCACAGTATGCAATTGAGCTACTGGCCTGTCCTGCATCCAGCGTTCTTTCCGAACGCACATTCAGTGCTGCTGGAGGATTTGTCACCGATCACAGGGTGCGCCTGTCCACCGACTCGGTTGATCGACTGACCTTCATAAAAATGAATCAGTCTTGAATCACCACCAGCTACCAGGCACCTGAAGCAGATATAACTGAATAATTTATAATGTCACATCCCTTCAAGACTGCCTTTGCTGATGCCGAGTGACTGTCCTGTTATGTTCACTGACTATCCTCTTCCTCCTCATCAATGATCCATTCCTTGATAGCTTGGAAGAACATTTTTGTTTCTGGGTGCCACTACACCAGTGCCTAAGGCACAATTTTTTAGCCCCTGTATAACAGGGGCGTGTAATTAAAATTTTTTAAAAAAAATGCTTTGCAACAGGTGTGACTGCTGTGCTCCAAGTACAGTATCTGTGAGGGGTTGCAGTGTTGTGGCACCAGCACCATTGCCTAAGGCACAATTTTTCAGCCCCTGTTTAACAGGGGCGTGTAATTACAATTTTTTAAGCAATGCTTCGCAACATGTCTGACTGCTGTGCTCCAAGTACAGTATCTGTGAGGGGTTGCAGTGTTGTGGCACCAGCACCAGTGCCTAAGGCACAATTTTTCAGCCCCTGTTGGGGCGTGTAATTACAATTTTTAGGCAATGCTTTGAAACAGGTCTCATTGCTGTGCTCAGAGTACAGTATCTGTGAGGGGTTGCAGTGTTGTGGCACCAGCACCAATGCCTAAGGCACAATTTTTCATCCCCTGTTTAACAGGGGCGTGTAATTACAATTTTTTAAGCAATGCTTCGCAACATGTCTGACTGCTGTGCTCCAAGTACAGTATCTGTGAGGGGTTGCAGTGTTGTGTCACCAGCACCAGTGCCTAAGGCACAATTTTTCAGCCCCTGTTGGGGCATGTAATTACAATTTTTAGGCAATGCTTTGCAACAGGTCTCATTGCTGTGCTCCAAGTACAGTATCTGTGAGGGGTTGCAGTGTTGTGGCACCAGTACCATTGCCTAAGGCCCAATTTTTCAGCCCCTGTTTAACAGGGGCGTGTAATTACAAATTTGTTATGCAATGCTTTGCAACAGGTCTGACTGCTGTGCTCCAAGTACAGTATCTGTGAGGGGTTACAGTGTTGTGGCACCAGCACCAGTGCCTAAGGCCCAATTTTTCAGCCCCTGTTTAACAGGGGCGTGTAATTACAAATCTTGATCTAATAGTTCACAGCAGGGCCCATTCCTGCGCCCACCAAGAGTAACTGTGAGGGCTTACAGTCTTGTGGCAACACCGTCCACCACCACCAAAGGCCCAATTTTTCTGCCCTGTTTAACAGGGGCGTGTAATTACAAATCTTGATCTAATAATTCACAGCAGGGCCCATTCCTGTGCCCACCAAGAGTAACTGTGAGGGCTTACAGTGTTGTGGCAACACCGTCCACCACCAAAAGCCCAATTTTTCTGGCCCTGTTCAACAGGTGCATGCAATTACAAATTTTGATCTAATAATTCACAGCAGGGCCCATTCCTGTGCCCACCAAGAGTAACTGTGAGGGCTTACAGTGTTGTGGCAACACCAACATCTAACGGGGCAAATTTCTGCAGAGTATATACGGCAGGCCCCTACTTTCAAACATCCAACTTACAAACGACTCCTACTTGCAAACGGAAAGAGAAAACAGGAAGTGAGAGGAAATCTACCCATAGGAAAGGAAATTCTATCCTGTTAGATTTAATTTGGGAAAAAGGTATCTCCTCTCTACTGATGCTTTATCACCAATCCCTGTTTCAATAAAAAAAACACTTTTCCAAAAACATTTGTCATTGGGACGGAAAGTGAGGTGAAATTTTCTGAACAGGTGCACAGACAGCAAAACAAATGTTACAGGGGTGATAACCCTTCCCTATGTTCTCCAAAAAGCTTAAAAATAGATTTTTTTGGATGGAGCTACACTTAAAAATTTACCTGTTCAAAATTACAAACAGATTCTACTTAAGAACAAACCTACAGTCCCTGTCTTGTTTGCACCACCTGTATACTGCTGTTCAGAGTATATAGGGTTGTAGGTATAGGGTTTTATTTTGGGTGCGGGGTTCCCCTTAATATCCATACAACACCCAAAGTGGCTGGTAATGGGCTGGGGTGGGGGGATTTGATGGGGTAGCCATGCCATTGGCAACAACAACGATAATTATATTATCAATAAAATATATGCAAATCAATATGAATAATATAAAATACATTGGCTAATATGAGATTCTACAACAGTGGCACTGTCTGCAGGTAGCACATGCGTTATGACCCATAACGCATGTGCTGCCTGCAGACAGTGCCGCCCATGCCACCATTGCCTTATTGTGCTGCAGACAGTGCCACCCATGATGCTAATGCCATAACGCATGTGCTGCCTGCAGAGACAGTGCCACCCATGCTGCCAATGGCATTATGCCATTGGCGGCATGGGTGGCACTGTCTGCAGCACAATATGGCATTGGCGGCATGGGTGGCGCTGTCAGCAGGTAGCACATGCGTTATGGCATTAGCGTCATGGGTGGCACTGTCTGCAGCACATTACGGCATTGGAGGCATGGCATGGATGGCACTGTCTAAAGCACAATATGGCATTGGCGGCATGGGTGGCACTGTGTGCAGGTAGCACATGCATTATGGCCCATAACGCATGTGCTGCCTGCAGAGACAGTGCCACCCGTGCCGCCAATGCCGTAATGTGCTACAGACAGTGCCCCCCATGCCGCCGATGCCATAATGTGCTGCAGACAGTCCTGCCAATGCCGTAATTTGCTGCAGACAGTGCCACCCGTATCGCCAATGCAGTAATGTGCTGCAGACAGTGCCACCCATGCCTATCACTTGTAGACAAACCTGCACTTTGTTTCAAGGCAGGGTCTGGAAAGGGGCCAGGGATGGGGGCTGAAGGAGGGGCCAGGGGCGGGACCAGGGGTGGAGCTGAAGGGGGCCCCGTCAGGTAGGCTGTACGGGGCCCCATAATTTCTATCAGCGGCCCAGCACATCACATCACCCAAAAAAACACCATCCCCACAGTGAAACATGGTGGTGGCAGCATCATGCTGTGGGGATGTTTTTCAGCAGTCAGGACTGGGAAACTGGTCAGAGTTGAGGGAAAGATGGATGGTGCTAAATATAGGGATAATCTTGAGCAAAACCTGTACCACTCTGTGTGTGATTTGAGGCTAGGATGGAGGTTTACCTTCCAGCAGGACAATGACCCCAAACACACTGCTAAAGTAACACTTGAGTGGTTTAAGGGGAAACATGTAAATGTATTGGAATGGCCTAGTCAAAGCCCAGACCTCAATCCAATAGAAAATCTGTGGTCAGACTTAAAGATTGCTGTTCACAAGCGCAAACCATCCAACTTGAAGGAGCTGGAGCAGTTTTGCAAGGAGGAATGGGCAAAAATCACAGTTTAAGGCCCCATGCACACGAGACGCAGATGCAAACTCAGCTGAATGCATGTTTTAAAAAGCAGAAACTAGAGTTTTTTATGGCATTGCATCAGTGAGTATATATGCTCTATGAACTATTTAAAGTAATTACGACATTTTAAACCAATTTTTCTAGTATTTTTTTATGGTTTACCATCATATTTCTGAGTTTTCTGGTCCAAAAAGTTGGGTTCCTTGAAAAATGCTTATAAACGCAAATGCGGCTAAACGTGGGTGCCGCGTTTAGCCGGGTTTTGCATCTGAAACGTGGAAAAGCAAAGTGTCTGAACCCATTTTTTTGCTTCTGGAAAAACTAGGTTAAACGCAACTGCATAAAAACGGGAAAAAACTAGACTGTGTACATGGACACATAGGATAACATTTCATGCGTTGAAAAAAGTGTCCAACTGCCTCTGAACGTGTGTTTAACAGCGTCTCGTGTGCATGGGGCCTTAGATGTGGCAAGCTCATAGAGACTTATGCAAAGCGACTTGGAGTTCTGATAGCTGCAAAAGGTGGCTCTACAAAGTATTGACTTTAGGGGGGTGAATAGTTTTATGTTATTTTGTCCTATTTGTTGTTTGCTTCACAATAATAAAAAAAACATCTTCAAAGTTGTGAGCATGTTTTGTAAATTAAATTATGCAAATCCTCAAACAATCCATGTTAATTCCAGGTTGTGAGGCAACAAAACACGAAAAATGCCAAGGGGGTGAATACTTTTGCAAGGCACTGTATGCACATTACATTGTTTGCACTCTGCAGGATGTGTTTCTGGATATAATGGCATTCTTACTGAAAAAATGTAAAAACTCAATTAAAATGTATTAAATATTTAAATTTATAATGATAGCATTGGCTGTGTAACTGATGGGTAGGGAGTTATTTAGGTGGGCATACAGTAGGCAGTTACCAGGGATTTCATTGCAAATAAATAACAGGTGACTACTGCAAGATACCTATAACATCAAAAAGAGGAAGGAGGTTTTTGTACGGCTCTGTATCACTGTGTGAGAGGAAGCTCTATGTACTGCTGACAGTAATAACTTCCTTCATCATCTTCAGTAGCTCCTTGTATCGTCATTGTGAATTGAGTTCCTGATCCAGATCCACTGAACCGATCTGGAACCCCAGATGCTCGAGTACTGGTGTGATACAAGATGAGTTTAGGAGATTGTCCTGCTTTCTTTTGGTACCAGGCTATTAAGTGAATGCTTCCTGCAGAATAATAAAGACTTTTACTGGATGTACATGTGAAGGTGATTGTCTGTCCCGGGGACAAAGAGATAAAAACCGGAGTCTGAGTCATCACAGTCTCTCCACAGGATCCTAAGGATGGGAAGAGACATTTATTATCAATAGATTTCATCATGAGAGACAACAATATACAGTATAGTTAAATGTTCTGTGAATAACATCTAAGCTCCATGCAAAGATCTAGGTTCTGTTTGCAATGAACCGGAATGCTAAGCAACATTCCCCATCCAATAATTGCATGCCGAAAAAATCCCCAGAGGGGTTTTTAGGTATTCTTTTTTAATCTGCTGAGTTATCTGATACCATGCAATTACTTTTTCTGTTCCTGATTATTATTTTATATCTGACAAAATTAACATAACATACCTTGGATGTAGACATAGAAGGCACAGAGTAGATATGTCAGAGGAAACATCTTGATGGGTCTGGTCTGTCACTCACACAGATCATTGACCTTCATGGTAAACTGTTTATATAATATGAAATCTATAGGGAAATAATCTCAGAGTCTCACTATGCAAAGCAAGAAATATTCAAATATTACAGTTTATGAAGAATAATATATCTCAGCGCTCAGCAGAATGTGAAAGAGCCGCAGTGTGACACCCAACATGTTACATGCAGTGATGTTCATATTTCCACTTCCAGCGAAAACCTCTACAAATTTCAAAAACACTTGTTTGGGATAAGTGAACTTGGGCTTAAATTTGCTCATGATTTCATCAAAAAAAATCAGGAATTTTAAACAAAAGTTGTCTATTTCAGTAAATGCATTGGAATGAAGGTGATTTCTGATGGCTTGTAAGGGTGCAATGGGATTCAGGGGATTCAGGAAACTCCTTGTAAATGTCCTTGACTTGTTTTTGTGCCAAAAAGACAGCCCCTCATTAAAAAAAAATTCTAAGAGAGAGAAAAAAAATGTAAAAAGGTAAAATAACATTTTAACCACTTGCCGCAAAATTACATACCTTTACATCATTTTACTTCAAGTGTTTTTTTTTTTTTTAAAGCCCACGGTCGGCTTTCTTTTAATAACAACCAATGCGGCTAAGCAGCCGTTTGATTGTTATCACAAGCAGCGGGAGGGGACTATCCCCTCCCCTCCCGTCACCTTACGCCACTCTGCATGGGCTCACCTGTCCCACCGGAAGGGCCCGAGTAACCAGCCAGCACGTCTGCCGGCTGGTCAGAGACCCGAACAAAGCCAGAATCAGCTTTGATCGGGTCTTGAATCTAGTAACCTAGAAGTGACATCACAACGTCAGTTCTGGGTTTACTGGCGCAGATTTAAAAAAAAAAAATGTCAGTATTCAAAACAGCCAAACTTGGCGTTTTGAATGCTTTTAAGTGAAAAGGAGGGATTTGGGGTCTTAAAAACCCAGATCCCTTTAAAAAAATACCTGATACCTGACTATTGCTGTCACAAGGGATGTTTGTGACAGTAATAAAATGATCAAAAAAATAAATAAAGGGACAGTGCAAAAATAAAAAAAATGTAATTAAATTAAAGTTCCCCATCCCTTTGTGCTCGGACGCCAAAGCGAACGGATACGTAATAGCAACAATTATAGCACTGGACCTCCTCTGTAACTCTAAACTGGTAACCATTAAACTTTTTTAAGGCCTCGCCTATAGAGATTTTTAAGTACCGTAGTTTGTCACCATTCCACGAGTGTGCGCAATTTTACCACATGACATGTTAGGTGTCTATTTACTTGGCGTAACATCATCTTTCACATTATACAAAAAAATTGGGCTAACTTTACTGTTAGAAGCAGTGTGGAAAATACTGATCAAATACACATAAAAAGGGACATGTTTCCATTATTCCAGCAAAAATCTAGAGATTTTAGCAAAATGTAGCCACTTCAGTGAAATTCATTTAAATCCTTGGGAAAGACCACATGAAAGTAGACTTCAGTGTTTTAGACTCGGTTCACACATAGGCGATGCGAGAACCTGCCCGATTCCAGTGCGGGTTCGCCCCTCGCATGTCACCCGCCGGTGGTTCACACTGCGAACTGCTGTGGGTGTCAATACAAAGTTAAGGACATCCCCAGATCGGTTCGCAGATCGCATTGCGAACTGCCAAATGGGGCAGGAATCGGATCGCATATCCATGCAATCCGATTCCAGTGCAGACCGAAAAAAGGGCCCTGCACCATTTTGGTGCGAATGCAATGCAAATTCAGCCATACAACCTGTATGATTGAATTAGGATCGCACAGACATCTCATGTGATCTTCACAGCGGTGCGGTGAAAATCACTTGCAATTTCTTACATCGCACGAGTGTGAACCCAGCCTTAAAGCGGAGTTCCACCCAAAAGTGGAACATCCACTTTAAGGCCTCCTCCCCGACTCCTGTTTGTGAAACTGAGCTTTTGGGGAGGAAGGGGGAAGCAGGTATTCGAATTTGACAGGTACCTGCTCCCACTTCCTTTCCGGTCACCTGAGGTGATCGGAAGTGGAAGTTCCCCCCCCCCCCCGAAGTTTTCTGGGACACAAGACAGGTCCTAAAAGACTTTGGGACCACCGGGGCGCACAGCCAGGGAGCACCTGGCTGTGAAGCCGAAAGCTGTCACAGTGGGGTTCCAATAGTAGAGATGGCGGCGCCGCCAAGGGAGGACACGGGGGGACACAGTGTGGCTGAGTGCACCGCTGGATCATGAGACAGGTGAGTGGCTGTTTATTAAAAGTCAGCAACTAGAGTTTTTGTTGCTGCTGACTTTTAATAAACAAAAATATGACTGCAACTCTGCTTTAACCACTTCAGCCCCGGACCAATTGGCAGCCAAAGGACCAGGCCCCTTTTTGCAATTCGGCACTGCGTCACTTTAACTAACAATTGCGCGGTCATGCGACGTGGCTCCAAAACAAAATTAGCGTCCTTTTTTTCCCACAAATAGAGCTTTCTTTTGGTGGTATTTGATCGCCCCTGCGGTTTTTATTTTTTGCGCTATAAACAAAAATAGAGCGACAATTTTGAAAAAAATGCAATATTTTTTACTTTTTGCTATAATAAATATCCCCAAAAAATATATAAAAAAACATTTTTTTTCCTCAATTTAGGCCGATACGTATTCTTCTACATATTTTTGGTAAAAAAAATCGCAATTAGCGATTATTGATTAGTTTGCGCAAAAGTTATAGCGTTTACAAAATAGGGGATAGTTTTATAGCATTTTTATTAATATTTTTTTTTTATTAGTAATGGCGGCGATCAGCGATTTTTATTGTGACTGCGACATTTTGGCGGACACATCGGACATTTTTGACACATTTTTGGGACATTTGTCATTTATACAGCAATCACTGCTATTTAAATAGCACTGATTCCTATGTAAATGACAGTTGTAGTTAGGGGGTTAACCACTAGGGGGCGGGGAGGAGTCAGTGTGACGTGTTGTGTTTTTTTTTACAGTAGGGGGGCGTGGCTGTACGTCTGACGTCATTGATCGGCGTTCCCGATGACAGGGAACCGCCGATCACTGACAGTCAGTGTAGGAAGCGCGGGGAGAGGTTTGTTTACATAGACCTCTCCCCGTTCTTCAGCTCCGTAACCCGATCGCGGGATACCAGCGGCGATCGGGTCCGCTGGTCCCGCGGCCGTGGTCACGGAGCTCCCGACCGGGTCGCGCGCGCGTCGCTGGCGGCGCGCGCGCGCCCCCCGGGCAGGCAAATTAAAGGGGACGTACAGGTACGTGCTTTTGCCTGCCCGTGCCATTGTGTTGACGTATATCTACATGAGGCGGTCGGGAAGCTGTTAAGGAGTGTAATGAGAAAGAATTTGCTTATCTGGGTTCAGAAAACTCCTTTCAACTATCCTTGACCTATTCTTGTGCCAAAAAAGGCTTCTCATTAGTCTCATAATTTTACATAAAGATAATTAAAAAAGTAAAATTAAAAAGGTAAAGAAACAGTATACAAATAACGATCAAATGCACAATGTAAATGAAAAAACACATATGGAAAGAACACTAAAGGGTGTCGTTTTCTTAAATTTTTCCCAAAATTTACCCAAAATGTTTTGGTGAACATTCACCCTGTGAGGTCTATTTACTAAAGGAAAAAAGCTGTTCACTGAGCTGGTGACTTCTGTAGCAAGGTCTCTGACTTTGTCCAGTCTAATGAGAACTTTCCAGGCCAAAAATAGCTGACATCCTTCTGTATGTGGTGGGTTGTGAGGCATAGTGGGTGCAAGGTGGACAAAGTTATTGGGCGCCAGACACTTCTTGGATGTAAAGGAAGGTTTTATTTCTCTTAACAGTCCTTTTTTGTATTTTTGTGGGAGGGAGGGTTAGGGCTAGGACACCCTTAAGTAGTTGTAAGAAAGAGGAAACAGACCCCTAGGGTGGGACTTTAAAGGCACTACCACATAAACATTGAGAAATAGTAGAACAATTATTAAATTTTTCTACTATTTCTCAATGTTTATTTGGAATGTGGCACACCCTTTAAAGTTTTCTTTATCTGAAACCCCTTTTCATTTAAGTAGTTAAATTCAGTTGGCAGACTCCGAGACTTCAATAGGAGGACAGCCATGCAGGGAAAGGCCCCAGCAAGGCAACACATCTGCACATGCAGGAATGCTGTCTCCTATGACAAAAGTCTTTAACAGTTCCTAACTAAAAGATAACAGTTCCTTCAGCTTCACTACAACTGCCTCTTGTAGTTCTTCAACACTTGAGCTGCTGGTCTCTTACTAGACCCACTGATTCACTGACTCTGAATCCCTTGAGATCCTCTAATCTTTGCGGTGGTATCTCCCTCAAGCATCACCCATGCTGCCCTGCTGGGTCTCTAGCTTGGCAATCCAGATACTCCTCAAGCTTCACCCCTGCTGACCGGATCAGTACCTAGATTGGCACACAAGGCTGCTCTGCAAGCGTCTCCTCTGCTGGTTGGGTCCCTGACTTGATCACCACCTGAAGTTTCCCGATTCTCCACCGTGCCCGTTGGGTGAGAATGCTGCTTTGGTACCTGCTTCAGTTACTCACTGCGATCCCTGGTAATAAGGTGGTTGGTCCCTCTGTGGTGACAGCTTCCCTTCTACCTTCGACCACTGACAGATTCTCCAGCCGGCAGAACCGTCACTACTGGTTGGACTGCAAGCCGCAATCCCAACCCTGCGCTGCTCTCTTACTTCTGGATAGGCCCTCACACAGCCTAGCAGCCAGAGGCCTCTTGGATAGGCCCAATCTCCGGCCTAGCAACCCGGGGGACACGACAAATGTCCACCCAGACAGTGGTTCAGGTGGCACAGATCATAGATCACCTAACTTTATCCAAAGGGATCAGGCCAAGGGATTTAAGAAAACCCCTGCCCATTGGCTGAGATACTCCACATACCCATAACCTGACCTTGGGTTGCCCTTCTCATATCTAGTACCACCAAGTACCCGGCCACCTAGTGGTAGAAAATAGAAGTGCAACAAGGCCAAACATAGGGAGAAATCAATAGATCTCTCTCTCTATCAATCAACCAGGATAATTATTCCTGGCAGGTAAATTTGTGAGGAGTAACCCTGCCTAAACTCCAGGCAGCTACATCTCCATCATCCAATCATAAGTAAGTAGAAATACTGCTTTTTTATTTTCCCTGTTCCCGATTGGGTATTCTTTTCAAAGCAAATTTTCTCCACATTTACTGAACCAAAGGAAAATTCCCGTGAAAGTAACCAGCATATTTGCCTTCAGCAGATCAACACCAAGACACTGAGACTTGTCCAAGATTTTCCCAGGATTTGCCAAGTTTCAAGCAATTTTTTACTAAATTCTCCTGGTTTGAGCAGTGGACTTGGCAATATACCTGAATAAATGTAGTTTTTATTTTTTTTTATATAAAAAAAATGTGCCCCCCAAATGCCAAACCTAACAAGCCGGGCATGCCAAGCATGTGGACTTGTTTCCTCATAGCAGGGAAGCTGCAAACATCCCCCCCCCACTATGCTGATACCAATTTGGCATGGGGTAGCTTTGAGTAGAGTTTTCTAAAAACAGGGGTCCCTATTCCAAAGCGCCGGGGCTCGATGCTGATGGGTGGGCACTGAGCCCTATGGCAACCTAGTGGCTTATGTAACACCTACCTGCGCCCTATAGGGTCAAATGGGTAGTCCTCCCCTCCCTGGTGAACTGGTTTAAGATTTTCCTCATACCCCTAACCAGTTTACTATGAGGTTAAGCAAAGCATAAAAGTAAACACACTGACAATTAGTAATAAAAATATATTTTTATTGCATTTTAATTAATGTTTACTTTACAGTTTCCAATGATTTACAAAGGTCTCCCATTGTGTCTGATCCAGTGCTTTCAGATCATAGAAAGGAATAGCAAATGTCCCACCTTCCACACTGCTCCAACTCCTGTTTTGGGCTGTCACCAGAAAAGTAATAGAGGGGAAATCTTCCAATGGGGACACAAGTTCTGATGGCCTGGGGGTCCCAAAGGAATTCCCGTAATTTGAAGGGATTTCCTCTCACTTCCTGTTTTGGCTATGAGGCTATGAAGGTAAATCTCCCCAGTGGGGCACAGATGGCAAAGAATAAACCAACAGGGGTATAACCCTCCTGTACTCAATCCGAAATGAAAAAAAAAGCTTTGCCTATAATTTTACTCTAAGATAAAAGGGAACTTTAGGGAAGGAATTCCTATTGACAACACTGCCCATATCCACCCAAATCCAAGGGTGGGACTTAAAGATTGCAGTTTACAAGTGCAAACCATCCAACTTGAAGGAGCTGGACCAGTTTTGCAAGGAGGAATGGGCAAAAATCACAGTTTAAGGCCCCATGCACACGAGACGCAGATGCAAACTCTGCTGAACGCATGTTTTAAAAAGCAGAAACTAGAAACTAGAGTTTTTTTATGGCATTGCATCAGTGAGTATATATGCCCTATGAACTATCTAAAGTAATTACGACATTTTAAACCAATTTTTCTAGTATTTTTTATGGTTTACCATCATATTTCTGAGTTTTCTGGTCCAAAAAGTTGGGTTCCTTGAAAAACGCTTATAAACGCAAATGCGGCTAAACGCGGGTGCCGCGTTTAGCCGAGTTTTGCATCTGAAACGTGGAAAAGCAAAGTGTCTGAACCCATTTTTTTGCTTCTGGAAAAAAGAGGTTAAACGCAACTGCATAAAAATGGGAAAAAACTAGACTGTGTACATGGACACATGGGATAACATTGCATGCGTTGAAAAAAGTGTCCAACTGCCTCTGAACGTGCGTTTAACAGCGTCTCGTGTGCATGGGGCCTTAGATGTGGCAAGCTCATAGAGACTTATGCAAAGCGACTTGGAGTTCTGATAGCTGCAAAAGGTTGCTCTACAAAGTATTGACTTTAGGGGGGTGAATAGTTTTATGTTATTTTGTCCTATTTGTTGTTTGCTTCACAATAATAAAAAAAACATCTTCAAAGTTGTGGGCATGTTTTGTAAATTAAATGATGCAAATCCTCAAACAATCCATGTTAATTCCAGGTTGTGAGGCAACAAAACATGAAAAATGCCAAGGGGGTGAATACTTTTGCAAGGCACTGTGTGCACATTACATTGTTTGCACTCTGCAGGATGTGTTTCTGGATATAATGGCATTCTTACTGAAAAAAATTTAAAAACTCAATTAAAATGTATTAAATATTTAAATTTATAATGATAGCATTGGCTGTGTAACTGATGGGTAGGGAGTTATTTAGGTGGGCATACAGTAGACAGTTACCAGGGATTGCATTGCAAATAAATAACAGGTGACTACTGCAAGATACCTATAACATCAAAAAGAGGAAGGAGGTTTTTGTACGGCTCTGTATCACTGTGTGAGAGGGTACAAGTATTGCTGACAGTAATATCTTCCTTCATCATCTTCAGTAGCTCCTTGTATCGTCATTGTGAATTGAGTTCCTGATCCAGATCCACTGAACCGATCTGGAACCCCAGATGCTCGAGTACTGGCGTGATACAAGATGAGTTTAGGAGGTTGTCCTGCTTTCTTTTGGTACCAGGCTATTAAGTGAATGCTTTCAGAATAATAAAGACTTTTACTGGATGTACATGTGAAGGTGACTGTCTGTCCCGGGGACACAGAGATAAAATCCAGAGTCTGAGTCATCACAGTCTCTCCACAGGATCCTAAGGATGGGAAGAGACATTTATTATCAATAGATTTCATCATGAGAGGCAACAATATACAGTATAGCTAAATGTTCTGTGCATAACATCTAAGCTCTATGCAAAGATCTAGGTTCTGTTTGCAATGAACCGGAATGCTAAGCAACGTTCCCCATCCAATAATTGCATGCCGAAAAAATCCCCAGAGGGGTTTTTAGGTATTCTTTTTTAATCTGCTGAGTTATCTGATACCATGCAATTACTTTTTCTGTTCCTGATTATTATTTTATATCTGACAAAATTAACATAACATACCTTGGATGTAGACATAGAAGGCACAGAGTAGATATGTCAGAGGAAACATCTTGATGGGTCTGGTCTGTCACTCACACAGATCATTGACCTTCATGGTAAACTGTTTATATAACATGAAATCTATAGGGAAATAATCTCAGAGTCTCCATATGCAAAGCAGGAAATATTCAAATATTACAGTTTATGAAGAATAATATATCTCAGCGCTCAGCAGAATGTGAAAGAGCCGCAGTGTAACACCCAACATGTTACATGCAGTGATGTTCATATTTCCACTTCCAGAGAAAACCTCTACAAATTTCAAAACCACTTGTTTGGGATAAGTGAACTTGGGCTTAAATTTGCTCATGATTTCGTCCAAAAATTCAGGAATTTTAAACAAAAGTTGTCTATTTCAGTAAATGCATTGGAATGAAGGTGATTTCTGATGGTTTGTAAGGGTGCAATGGGATTCAGGGGATTCAGGAAACTCCTTGTAAATGTCCTTGACTTGTTTTTGTGCCAAAAAGACAGCCCCTCATTAAAAAAAAAAAATCTAAGAGAGAGAAAAAAAAATGTAAAAAGGTAAAATAACATTTTAACCACTTGCCGCAAAATTACATACCTTTACATAATTTTACTTCAAGTGTTTTTTTTTTTTAAAGCCCACGGTCGGCTTTCTTTTAATAACAACCAATGCGGCTAAGCAGCCCTTTGATTGTCATCACAAGCAGCGGGAGGGGACTATCCCCTCCCCTCCCGTCACCTTACGCCACTCTGCATGGGCTCACCTGTCCCACCGGAAGGGCCCGAGTAACCAGCCAGCACGTCTGCCGGCTGGTCAGAGACCCGAACAAAGCCAGAATCAGCTTTGATCGGGTCTTGAATCTAGTAACCTAGAAGTGACATCACAACGTCAGTTCTGGGTTTACTGGCGCAGATTTAAAAAAAAAAATGTCAGTATTCAAAACAGCCAAACTTGGCGTTTTGAATGCTTTTAAGTGAAAAGGAGGGATTTGGGGTCTTAAAAACCCCAGATCCCTTTAAAAAAATACCTGATACCTGACTATTGCTGTCACAAGGGATGTTTGTGACAGTAATAAAATGATCAAAAAAATAAATAAAGGGACAGTGCAAAAATAAAAAAAATGTAATTAAATTAAAGTTCCCCATCCCTTTGTGCTCGGACGCCAAAGCGAACGGATACGTAATAGCAACAATTATAGCACTGGACCTCCTCTGTAACTCTAAACTGGTAACCATTAAACTTTTTTAAGGCCTCGCTTATAGAGATTTTTAAGTACCGTAGTTTGTCACCATTCCACGAGTGTGCGCAATTTTACCACATGACATGTTAGGTGTCTATTTGCTCGGCATAACATTATCTTTCACATTATACAAAAAAATTGGGCTAACTTTACTGTTAGAAGCAGTGTGGAAAATACTGATCAAATACACATAAAAAGGGACATGTTTCCATTATTCCAGCAAAAATCTAGAGATTTTAGCAAAATGTAGCCACTTCAGTGAAATTCATTTAAATCCTTGGGAAAGACCACATGAAAGTAGACTTCAGTGTTTTAGACTCGGTTCACACATAGGCGATGCGAGAACCTGCCCGATTCCAGTGCGGGTTCGCCCCTCGCATGTCACCCGCCGGTGGTTCACACTGCCCTATGCAAACTGCTGCGGGTGTCAATACAAAGTTAATGACATCCCCAGATCGGTTCGCAGATCGCATTGCGAACTGCCAAATGGTGCAGGAATCGGATCGCATATCCATGCAAAAAGAGCCCTGCACCATTTTGGTGCGAATGCAATGCAAATTCAGCCATGCAACCTGTATGGTTGAATTCAGATTGCACAGACATCTCATGTGATCTGCACAGAGGTGCGGTGCAAATCACATGCAATTTCTTACATCGCACGAGTGTGAACGCAGCCTTAAATGGAGTTCCACCCAAAAGTGGAACATCCACTTTAAGGCCTCCTCCCTGGCTCCTGTTTGTGAAACTGAGCTTTTGGGGAGGAAGGGGGAAGCAGGTACTCGAATTTGACAGGTACCTGGTCCCACTTCCTTTCTGGTCACCTGAGGTGATCGGAAGTGGAAGTTTTCCCTCCCGAAGTTTTCTGGTACACATGACAGGTCCTAAAAGACTTTGGGACCACCGGGGCGCAGTGCCGCTTGCGCATGCACAGTGGGCACCTGGCTGTGAAGCCGAAAGCTGTCGCAGTGGGGTTCCAATAGTAGAGATGGCGGCGCCGCCAAGGGAGGACACGGGGGGGACACAGTGTGGCTGAGTGCACCGCTGGATCATGGGACAGGCGAGTGGCTGTTTATTAAAAGTCAGCAACTACAGTTTTTGTTGCTGCTAACTTTTAATAAACAAAAATATGACTGCAACTCTGCTTTAACCACTTCAGCCCCGGACCAATTGGCAGCCAAAGGACCAGGCCCCTTTTTGCGATTCGGAACTGCGTCGCTTTAACTGACAATTGCGCGGTCGTGCGACGTGGCTCCCAAACAAAATTGCCGTCCTTTTTTCCCAAAAATAGAGCTTTCTTTTGGTGGTATTTGATCTGCCCTGCGGTTTTTATTTTTTGCGCTATAAACAAAAATAGAGCGACAATTTTGAAAACAATGCAATATTTTTTGCTTTTTGCTATAATAAATATGCCCAAAAAAAAATATAAATTTTTTTTTTCCCCTCAGTTTAGGCCGATACGTTTTCTTCTACATATTTTTGGTAAAAAAAATCGCAATTAGCGATTATTGATTGGTTTGCGCAAAAGTTATAGCGTTTACAAAATAGGGGATAGTTTTATAGCATTTTTATTAATATTTTTTTTTTTTACTAGTAATGGCGGCGATCAGCGATTTTTATTGTGACTGCGACATTATGGCGGACACATCGGACATTTTTGACACATTTTTGGAACCATTGTCATTTATACAGCAATCAATGCTATTTAAATGCATTGATTCCTGTATAAATGACAGTTGTAGTGAAAGAGTTAACCACTAGGGGGAGGGGAGGGGTTATGGGCTGTGACGTGTGTTTTACATTAGGGGGCGGGGCTGACATCTGACGTCATTGATCGGCTTTCCCGATGACGGGGAACAGCCAATCAATGACAGGCAGAGTAGGAAGCGCGGGGAGAGGTTTGTTTACACAGACCTCTCCCCGTTCTTTAGCTCCGTGACCCGATCGCGGGACCCTAGCGGCGATCGGGTCCGCTGGTCCTGCGGCCGTGGTCACGGAGCTCCCGACCGTGTCGCGAGCACGCCGCTGGCGGCGCACACGCGACCCACGGGCAGGCATTTAAAGGATCACGTACAGGTACGTGATTTTGCCTGCCCGTGCCTACCCATGCCGTTCTGCTGACGTATATATGCAGTGGGCGGTCGGGAAGCTGTTAAGGAGTGTAATGAGAATCAATTAGCTTATCTGTGTTCAGAAAGCTCCTTTCAACTATCCTTGACCTATTCTTGTGCCAAAAAAGGCTTCTCATTAGTCTCATAATTTTACATAAAGATAATTAAAAAAGTAAAATTACAAAGGTAAAGAAACAGTATATAAATAACGATCAAATGCACAATGTAAATGATAAAACACATATAGAAAGAACACTAAAGGGTGTAGTTTTCTTTAATACTTTTCCCGATATTTACCCAAAATGTTTTGGTGAACATTCACCCTGTGAAGTCTATTTACTAAAGGAAAAAAGCTGTTCACTGAGTTGGTGACTTCTGTAGCAAGGTCTCTGACTTTGTCCAGTCTAATGAGAACTTTCCAGGTCCCTAGCTTGGCAATCCAGATACTCCTCAAGCTTCACCCCTGCTGACCAGATCGGTCCCTAGATTGGCACACAAGGCTGCTCTGCAAGCGTCTCCTCCGCTGGTTGGGTCCCTAACTTGATAACCACCTGAAGTTTCCTGATTCTCCACCGTGCCCGTTTGGTGAGAATGCTGCTCCGGTACCTGCTTCAGTTACTCACTGTGATCCCTGGTAATAAGGTGGTTGGTCCCTTTGTGGCGACAGCTTCCCTTCTACCATCGACCACTGACAGATTCTCCAGCCGGCAGAACCGTCACTACTGGTTGGACTGCAAGCCACAATCCCAACCATGCGCTGCTCTCTTACTACTGGATAGGTCCTCACACAGCCTAGCAGCCAGATGCCTCTTGGATAGGCCCAATCTCCGGCCTAGCAGCCTGGGGGACACGACACATGTCCACCCAGACAGCTGTTCAGGTGGCACAGATCATAGATCACCTAACTCTATCCAAATATATAGGTTCTCCCAGCAGGCCAAGGGATTTGAGAAAACCCCTGCCCCTTGGCTGAGATACCCCCCATACCCATAACCTGACCTTGGGTTGCCCTTCTCATATCTAGTACCTCCAAGTACCCGGCCACCTAGTGGTAGAAAATAGAAGTGCAACAAGGCCAAACATAGGGAGAAATCAATAGATCTCTCTCTATATCAATCAACCAGGATAATTATTCCTGGCAGGTAAATTTGTGAGGAGTAACCCTGCCTAAACTCCAGGGTGCTACATCTCCATCATCCAATCATATGTAAGTAGAAATACTGCTTTTTTATTTTCCCTGTTCCCGATTGGGTATTCTTTTCAAAGCAAATTTTCTCCACATTTACTGAACCAAAGGAAAATTCCCGTGCAAGTAAACAGCATATTTGCCTTCAGCAGATCAACACCAAGACACTGAGACTTGTCCAAGATTTTCCCAGGATTTGCCAAGTTTCAAGCAATTTTTTACTAAATTCTCCTGGTTTGAGCTGTGGACTTTTTTTTACTGAAAATGAATAGCGTGTCTATTAAGAGCAATATACCTGAATAAATGTAGTTTTTATTTATTTTTTATATAAAAAAAATGTGCCCCCCACATGCCAAACCTAACAAGCCGGGCATGCCAAGCATGTGGACTTGTTTCCTCATAGCAGGGAAGCTGCAAACACCCCCCCCCCCCCCACTATGTGATACCAATTTGGCATGGGGTAGCTTTGAGTAGAGTTTTCTAATTCCAAAGCGCCGGGGCTCGATGCTGATGGGTGGGCACCGAGCCCTATGGCAACCTAGTGCCAGCATAGGTGGCTTATGTAACACCTACCTGCGCCCTATAGGGTCAAATGGGTAGTCCTCCCCTCCCTGGTGAACTGGTTTAAGATTTTCCTCATACCCCTAACCAGTTTACTATGAGGTTAAGCAAAGCATAAAAGTAAACACACTGACAATTAGTATTAAAAAAAATATTTTTATTGCATTTTAATTAATATTTACTTTACAGTTTCCAATGATTTACAAAGGTCTCCCATTGTGTCTGATCCAGTGCTTTCAGATCCTAGGAAGGAATAGCAAATGTCCCACCTTCAACACACCCCTGCGACTGCACTTACAAGTACACTTTCAAGTTCAAGTGGCTTTCCTAGGGCATCAGAGGGGGGGGGGGGGCACCCGTTTACTTAAACAAGGTGCTTTGGGGAGCTACCCCGAAGCACCCTCCCCATGTTGAGGGCATGTGGCCTGGTACGGTTCAGGAGGGGGGGGCTCTCTCGTGTCCCCCCCTTCTTTTCCTGCGGCCTGCCAGGTTGCGTGCTCAGATAAGGGTCTGGTATGGATTTTTGGGGGGACCCCATGCCTTTTTCTTTTTTACATTTTGGTGCAGGGTTCCCCTTAATATCCATACCAGACCCAAAGGGACTGGTAATGGACTGGGGGGGTCCCATGCCGTTTTTTTCAATGACATCTTTTGTCTGTATTGCCGGGACTGACAATTCATTCAGTAGTTTTAAATTACTTTTTTTCCTTTAGAAATGTAATTTTGCTCTTGGACTGTTCTAAACACGGGAAACATGCGCCAATTTATATGCATACTATAGACACCCCCCAGGTACAAAATTTAAAGGAATATTTCACTTTTATTGTTTCACTTTAAGCATTATTAAAATCACTGCTCCCGAAAAAATGGGCATTTTTAAAACTTTTTTTTGCATTTATACATGTCCCCTGCGGCAGGACCCAGGTCCCCAAACACTTTTTATGACAATAACTTGCATTTAAGCCTTTAAAATTAGCACTTTTGATTATTCATGTTCGTGTCCCATAGACTTTAACGGTGTTCGCGTGTTCAAACTAATTTTCGGCCTGTTCGCATGTTCTGTAGCGAACCGAACCGAGGAATATATATATATTTATGTCAGAATTCTGAGATTCAAATTCAGAATTATTTCTGACTTTGAATCTCAGAATTCTGACTTTAAATCTCAGAATTCGGACTTTGAACCTCAGAATTCTGACTTTTAATCTCAGAATTTTGACTTTAAATCTCAAAATTCTGACTTTAAATCTCAGAAATCTGACTTTAAATATCAGAATTCTGACTTTGAAACTCAGAATTCTGACTTTAAATCTCAGAAATCTGACTTTAAATCTCAGAATTCTGACTTTGAAACTCAGAATTCTGTAGAATTTTTTTTTTTAACTTACAATTCTGACTTTGAATCTCAGAATTCTGACATTTAATCTCAGAATTCTGACTTTAATCTCAGAATTCTGACTTTCAAACTCAGAATTCTGACTTTCAAACTCAGAATTCTGTAAAAAAAAAAAAGAATTCATAAAAAAAAATTTCATAAATTAATTTTTTTTTTTTTTTATGATGGCCCCAGGGCTCTTCCATACGGATGTGACACAGGATCATAGACATAAAAATAAAGCCAAAGCAAATAAAATATTATAGTTAGTATAATAATAGTATTGGCTCAATAGATATAAATAAAAGTCCTCTGGCAGCAAAAGGAAGATAATGGCACTGCACCCATCCAGACATGACTCAAAATTGTACACCTCGGTGACTTGCATATACAGTTGGTGTGAAGTGCCCGACACCCTAGATCACAATGTGCTTACCAGAGGTAAAGCAGATAAAGCTTTGATGAACCAATCAGCAAACTGATGTGGGTGTCCCTGGCTTCTCTCTCTCCCGATCCACAGCCTCCACCAGTTAGGGTTATTGGATATCACACTTCCATCAAAGGGTAAAGAAGATAAAGCTTTAATGGGAGCCGATCGGCAAACAGATGTGAGTGTCCCTGACTTTTCTCTCTCCCGATCCACAACCTCCACCAATTAGGGTTATGGGGTGTTATACCTCCGTATACTCATTGGGATCCTGGTGCACACTGACTCCCATGTGTTAATAGCCCAGTCCAGCTCGGTCCTTTTTTTTTAATTGGGAATTATTGGCCATTAAATCAGAACAGCGAAACGTCTAAGACCCCAACAAGCTCGATAGGCACCGGTTTTCTCCAGGTCCAACTTTCAAATTTCTTACCGACCAGGCTCTAAGAATGGGAAAGCTGATGCCCTTTCCCAAATGTTTCCAGATGCCCCTGAGACAACTGAGCCCAGTACCAATTTACCAGCACAAACCTTTTTGCTCATCAAACCTGATCTGAAGACAGCAATCACATAAGCCTCCAGCTAGTGCACTGAACCTGAGGTCTCCTCCTTGAAGAATCAAGAGGGGTTGCTATGGTTTCAAGACAAGATTTTCATTCTTCAACAAGTGAGACTCCAAGTCTTAAGAACATTCCATGACCACAAGCTTGCAGGTCATTTCGGGGTACAGAAAACATCTGACCTTATACAGTGCTCCTTATGGTGGCCCAATTGAAAGCAAGATTGTAAGAATTATGTCAGTTCCTGTACCACATGCCAATGCAACAAAGGGTCCAATGCCAAGTCCTGGGGTCTATTACAGCCTTTGCCCATTCCAGAACAGCCCTGCAGGAAGATCTCCATGGACTTTATCATTGACTTACCTCTTTCTGAGGACCGCCTCTCAAAGATGGCACATTTTTTACCGATGGTTGGCACAGACTCCGCCTCAGACACAGCAAATATTTTTATGAAAGAGATCATTAGATTGCATGGGGTCCCCGACAACATTGTTTCTGACAGAGGAGTACAATTTACATCCAGGTTTTGAAGAGATCTTTGCAAATCCTTGGCAATAGAAGTATCTTTTTC